>CM022667.1:2142000-2162000 GCA_012295275.1 Chrysomallon squamiferum
ATGACTATTTCAGAAAAAAAAACAAAGATCGGGAATAATTACTGAGAGACCTTTTTTATTTTTTTTTTTTTTTTTTATTTATTTTTGTTTTTTTTTTCTTCTATGTAGCTTATACGAAAACTCCGTCAACAACTCTCCTGCTAGCAGTTACTGTTAATTAAGTAAAAAAACTAATAACTAGTGTTTCTTAACGAGATCTCTCACTGATTTAACCTTATTCGCTTAGCCTGGTGATTATGTTACTAATGAACATCATGCAGATCCATTACACAGTTCGTGTCGATTATAAGCACGAATATAAGTAAATATGTGTGTGGGTATGGGTGTGTATAGGTGTATGTGATTGCGTGTGTGTGTGTGTGTGTGTGTTTCATATATATATATATATATACGAAATATAACCACATTAATGAGTATCGTATTATGAAAAGGTTAACAAAAATCTTCTATATGACTAATTTGCATAGGAAATAATGATATATCCTAAACACAAAACACACACAAATATGTATATATGTGTCTGTATGGGTATGTATGTGTTTGTGTGTGTGTGTGTGTGTATGTGTGTGTATGTGTGTATATATATATATATATATATGTGTGTGTGTGTGTGTGTGTATATATATACACAGACACACATACATACACAAAAAAACACACACACGCACATCTAGATTTATCTTGACAACACTTTGTTCATGGAGTATGTGCCCAGGCAGGGCGTACTTTAATAACAAGCTGTTTATTATTATAAGCACGTTAAAACATCCATTGCAGTTTACACACGTTTTTAACGGCGAGCCCGGGCACGTGTTTGAAAAATACAAATAAAACATTTAATGTCTCAAATATCCTTTTATTAAAACATTATTGTCTAGGAAAATAATACATTATAATATAACAAGAAATGCATTATAGAAATAGAATTTCTATAAATAAAAATTATGAAACAATTGAAATAGTAACAACAACAACAACAATAATAGTACCTATAGAAAAGCAACGCTAATACAGTTGTTTAATTAAGCGTAGCATAGTAGTAGCTGCATTAGCAACCGAATGTTAGTATTTACAGTCTTATTTGTAGTAAATGTTGTTACTGTTGTTGTCGTTGTTTATTTTATTCACAGTAATCGTAGAAACAGAATCGTTGTTGTAGCTGTTTAGTGGCAGAAATAAATCTATCTTCTTCTTCTTCTTGTCAAACAAAATCACCTTAATTATTATTTAAAAACTTTAGAAAGCAAATTAACAGTGTTATTGTGTGTTTTTCTCTCTCTCCAGAAAGCAAATTAACTTAATAATGACTCTCTCTCTCTCTCTCTCTCTCTCTCTCTCTCTCTCTCTCTCTCTCTCTCTCTCTCTCTCTCTCTCTCTCTCTCTCTCTCTCTCTCTCTCTCTCTCTCTCTCTCTCTCTCTCTCTCTCTCTCTCTCCATCAGTCATACAATATATACATAATATACATAAATTATTACCGTTAAAAAAATTCAGAATGCAAATTGACACGTTAAAATAATGACTCTTGTTTTACTCTCTCTCTCTCTCTCTCCATCAATGATACAATATATACAAAATATACATAAGGTTTTAATTATATAGCTTTTACCTTTTTTCTTTCTTTACTTACTTTTCTTTTTCAAATATATATATATATATATACACACACACACACACATATATAATATATATATTATTGTGTTCATCTCAATTTTTGAATTTTTATTTTATTTTATTTTATTTTTATTTTAACAATCAAGTCATTGAAACAACAGCTACTCCTTCCCGATTTCTGACACTGTCTTGTTATTTCTGACGACAGTCGCTTCAATTATCGTCCCTGCGGTGCGGTTGTGAACAGAGCAGTGGCTTGTGAGGGGTGCGACAGAGTTCCGACACCTGAGGAAGTTGACGAGGCCGTTTCTGTACTCCCTGCTGAAGATGAGGTAGAGGATGGGGTTGGAGATGGTGCTGAACGCCACGAGGAGCTGTTTGAGCATGTTGGTGAACCCGCCCGCACTGGAGGAGTCATCCGTCCCCGTTACCTCCTGTAAGTAAGTAAGTAAGTAAGTAAGTAAAGTAAGTAAGTAAGTAAGTAAGTAAGTGAGTGAGTGAGTGAGTGAGTAAGTAAGTAAGTAAGTAAGTATGTAAGTAAATTAGAAAGTAATTTAGTAAGTAAGTAAGTAAATAAGTAAGTAAGTATGTAAGTAAGTAAGTAAGTATGTAAGTAAGTAAGCAAACAAACAAGCAAGTAAGTAAGTATGTAAGTAACTAAGTAAGTAAGTATGTAAGTAAGTAAGTAATAATAATAACGATGACGATAACGATAATGATGATGATAATAATAATAATAGTGATAATAATAGTAGTAGTAGTAGTAGTAATAGTAGTAGTAGTAGTAGTAGAAATAATAATAATAATAAAAGTAATAATAATCATAATAATAATAGCTGTAGTAATAGGAATAATAATAATGATGATGATGATATAATGATGGTGATAATAATAGTGATAATAATAATAATACGATGATGTTGATAACAATAATAATAATTGTGATGAGTATGATGATCATGATAATGATATAATAACAATAATAATGATGATGGTGGTGATGATAATGATGATAAGATAGTGATAATAATAATAGAATGTAATAATAATAATAATAGTGATAATAATGATAAAAGTGACAATAATGATGATAGTAGTTTTGATGATAGTAATAAAAATGAAGATGTTGATGATGATGATAATAATAAAAAATATAGACACAGTTATTAAGATCAGTATAGAGTTAAATATAAAAGATAGACCTATGAATAGAAGACGAATGGATCTGCAGACAGACAGACAAATATACATGGTTGATGTGGCTTTGATTAACGTTTGTACAATTTTGTATGGTTGATTTAGTGTTGGTAAACGATTGTACAATTGTATATGGTTGATTTGGTGTCGGTAGACGTTTGAACAACTGTATATGGTTGATTTGGTGTTGCTGGAAGTTTGCACAATTGTATATAGTTGATTTGGTGTTGGTAGACGTTTGTACAATTTTGTATGGTTTATTTGGTGTTGGTAGACGTTTGTACAATTTTGTATGGTTGATTTGGTGTTGGTAAAACTTTATACAATTTTGTATGGTTGATTTGGCTTTTGATGAGGTTTGGACAATTTTATATTGTGATCATGGTGGTCATGTAGGTAATTATATACTAAACTGGTTACTGTTTTAGGACATCAGCTTTATCCAGTGAAGGTTAGAATCTCCCGATTCAGTGAGTCTCTGCCAAGCTACCTCAGACTAGACTATTATTACACCTTAGGTGAATAAAGCTGATATCTTAAGATAGTAAACCAGTTATTTCTCTTATCCTCCAAGGCTAAATAATAAAAATTAAATTAACTGTTTTATTTTTCAGTTCAACGCTCAAGAAACTAATAACTTTACGCGTCCAAAATAACAAAAATAGATAGTTAGATAGATAGATAGACAGACAGAGAGAGAGAGAGAGAGAGACAAAGAGAGAGAGAAAGAGACTATGAGAGAGAGACAGAGAGAGAGACAGAGAGAGAGAGACTATGAGAGAGAGACAGAGAGAGAGACTATGAGAGAGAGACGGAGAGAGAGAGTGAGAGAAAGAGACTGAGAGAGAGAGAGTGAGAGAGAGAGAGTAAGAGACTGAGAGAGAGAGACTATGAGAGAGAGAGACTATGAGAGAGAGACAGAGAGAGAGTGAGAGAGAGAGAGAATAAGAGACTGAGAGAGAGAGTGAAAGAGAGAGAGTAAGAGACTGAGAGAGAGAGTAAGAGACTGAAAGAGAGAGAGAGAGTAAGAGACTGAAAGAGAGAGAGACTATGAGAGAGAGAGACTATGAGAGAGAGACAGAGAGAGAGTGAGAGAGAGAGAGAATAAGAGACTGAGAGAGAGATAGAGTGAGAGAGAGAGTAAGAGACTGAGAGAGAGAGAGAGAGACTATGAGAGAGAGACAGAGAGAGAGAGACAGAGAGAGAGATTATGAGAGAGAGAGAGAGAGAGAGAGAGAGAGAGAGAGAGAGAGAGAGAGAGAGAGAGAGAGAGAGAGAGAGAGAGAGAGAGAGAGAGAGAGAGAGAGAGAGTGAGCACCAGTTATTTTGTTATTGTTTTCAATGTTCGTGCACACGTCACCCACCTCCATCGTGAACAGGACGAAGAACGGCAGCCACAGCAGGGCGAACACCGCCGTCACGGTGATGAGCATGCGCAGAATGTTGACGGTCGCCTTGGTGACGACGGACGTGGCGCTTCGGCCGATGCTCGACTCGCGCGTCACCTTCTTCAGAAAATCACCACCCTGACGTAGTTGAGCACGATGAGGAACACGGGCAGGCAGTAGCACAGCGCGACGACGCAGGCGGCGTAGATGACCTCGAAGTTCTCCTCGATGCCGTGGGAGCCGCAGGCCACCTCGGACGTGTTGTACTCGTCCTCGTACTTCAGGTACGTGCTGTACTCGTACACCTGCGGCCCGGCCATTACGAAGCTGACGAACCAGACCATGACGACCAGGAGAACGGCCTGCCTCTGCGACAGCGTCTTCTGGTACACGATGGAGACGTGCCGGTCGAACGACATCACCACCATCGTCGTTATCGACGACGTGATGGTGAGAAGCGGCACGGACATGACGAGCTTGCAGCCGATGTTACCTGTTTGAATAAGTGAATAACGTAAATAAATAAATAAAATAAAATTAGAATCAATTAATTATGGTAAGAATGAATGAATGAATGAATAAATAAATAAAAAATAAATGAATAAAGAAAGAAAGAAATGAACAAACAAACAAATAAATAAATAAAATAAATAAATAGAAATAGAATAATATTTTTAAATAAAGAAATAAAGGGAGAGAGAGAGAGAGAGAGAGAGAGAGAGAGAGAGAGAGAGAGAGAGAGAGAGAGAGAGAGAGAGAGAGAGAGAGGCAAAAACAGAATGATAAGGAATGTGTGAAAGAGGGTGTGTGTGTGTGTGTGAGAGAGAGAGAGAGAGAGAGAGAGAGAGAGAGAGAGAGAGAGAGAGAGAGAGAGAGAGAGAGAGAGAGAGAGAGAGAGAGAGAGAGATTCACAAGTGCATTTTGCAACTGCTCTTTCGACAGACATAGATTCAACATTACACTTACACGCATTAATTAAAAAGATTAGAATTATTAAACCCATCTCGGTGAGATGCAGAGAGCCGCAAAGCTCGTTATTCATCAAAACTAAGTAGTCTTGACATTTACAAGGAAAATAATTACATCCCGGCACATGTTAGATGTTACGCTGAAAAATACTTAAGATTACAATGGATTTTGGCTTACATCAGCACAAGTCATTGAAATAACAGCATTCTGTGGTCTGTAGGAAATTTCAGTGGGTTCTCGCTGGTGCCAGAAATAGCACGATATTTGAGAGAAAAGGAAATGAATGTCCGTCTGTATTAATTGTTAGATAAGTTTCTTTTATGTATATATAACTAACGATGATTACTGATTTAATATGTAAAACTGTAGCTGCGGTACTAATAGTAGCAGAGGTAGTAGTAATGGTGGTAATGATGTTGCCGTACTTGCAATAGTAGTAATAGTAACGAACTAATAATGTTAGCAGTTTGTACTAGTAGTGGTAAATGTTGTAGTAATACTACTGGTAATAATGACAAAAATGAAACAAAAAATTCAGTTCTTTATCAAAAATAATAAATACCTTTTAAAAATTAAAAATAATAGAATTAGTAGTAGCAGTATACATACTACTACTACTACTACTACTACTAATAATAATAATAATAATAATAGTTGTAGTAGTAATAGCAGTAGTAGTAGTAGTAGTAATAATAATAATAGTAGTAATAATAGGAGTAGTGGTAGTAGTAGTAGTAGTAGTAGTAGTAGTAGTAGTAGTAGTAGTAGTAGTAGTAGTAGTAGTAGTAGTAGTAATAATAATTCATAATTTGCAAATGGTTAAGAATTCACACGAAGTCGAAGGATCAGTCACACTTCTTTGTAACATTTGGCTAATTCCCGTTCCATCCAGTACACATGATTACTCTCTTTACACTGATTTCTAAATGAGAAACGAAACAGCGTGGTAATTAACGAAGCCATTGTCATGACGTAATAACAACCAAAATATCGTAATATGTTTTATTCACATACTTGAACTTTCTAACACATACCGAACCACGGCAATTTTTCAACTAGTCTTGCATTTATTTTTTGTTTATGAGAAGGTGCATATACATTGTTTTACTTTGCTAATGAACTAAACTGAATAGCTCAAATATTGAAGTTTCTTGTTATAGTTATCTATGTTATCCTTGATCACACGGTACCATGTCATATAGACCACACAACAAAAAAACAAAAAAACAAAACAAAAAATATTCTACAAATACGTCATTAAATAAAACATTTCCTTCTGATTTCTTCCGAAACTGTAATGATTAGCAGTTCCGGATGCAGGATAAAATTACGGAACTAACCTTCAGAGCTACATGTTCGCGTGCCATTACTGTTAAAAGCTTAATGCCGGAAGAATACGACAGACGCAGGATTTTGACTAAATCTCGACTTATTTTGTGTGAATTTAGTCCTTCCTTGTCAGGCAATCGTAAATGGCACGTAGGAACCACGTTAACAAATTAATGCTCATAAACTGTGTTGTAATTTAGACAATGTAGACATTCTGATAAACCGCAGACAATGAAGATCGACGAATTAATGACCTCTATTTTGGGTGACAGCAAAAAATCGGTTATGTTTTTTTTGTGTGTGGCTGTCTTTTCTTTTAATGAGCTAACGTACTTAAATGATTTTATTGTTTTACAGGGGAAAAAAAAGACATTTACTGACAGAAACATAAAAGAAGATCACTAAGCCATATTATATTACTTCTTATTAACATTATTACATACTAACACACACACACACACACACACACACAAACACACACACATGCACATATTTATTTAATAACGTATTTGTTGCATATGAATAGATGTATGGATGGATGTATGTATATATGTATGTATGTATTTATATATTTAAGTATTTTTGTATGTATGTATATATGTTTGTACATTTGTATGTCTGTATGTTTGTATGTATTTAGGAATATTATGTACTTCTGATTGGACTATGCACGTATTCGGGTACGGATTGGCCAAGAAGGACGAAGTCAAATCATGCTGTCACATATGTATGTATGTATGTTTCTATGCAGTTTTGTATTTGTATCTAAGCATGTATATATACGTTTGAGTGTCTTTAGTTTACATCTGTTTCTATATATCTATATCTATAATCTATAAATCTATAAATCTATCTATCTATCTATCTATCTATCTATATATATATATATGTATGTATGTATGTATGTATGTATGTATGTATGTATGTATGAATGTATGTATGTTTAAAACAAACATATATTGACTGTCTTCTTTATTACTGACTGCTTTTCTGGTCAGAATGTTTTACATCAACACAGAGAAATTTTATAATTATTTCAAAAGAGATTAGTTTTGTATAACAAAATCTATATAAGCTTACCAGGCTTAAAAGAAAACATGGACAATATTTTGTTACAAATTAATGACATTTGTTTGTCTTTTTTCTCTCTGTTCTTTTTTTTCTATTTTTATTAATTTTCGTTTTTTTTTAGATTATCAATTATTTAGAATAAAAGAAAATAATATATGTTCCTTTCAATTCTTTAGAAATATGAATTAGTACTGTCGTCATATTTTTTTTTTTTTTTTTTTTTACTCTGGACAATATTTCGCTCTTTTGAAAATAATAAAAGATAAACATATATATTTAACTTGTTGTTGCTTGTGTTTCCAATATCATTTAACATTTCGAAGAACACGAAGTTGTAAGACATCTCATATTGTAAGTTAAGGATTCTTAAGTGCTACACTATAATTATATTGTTTACTTTTATTGTATTACTTTACATATATGTGTGCATGTATATATATATATATATATTAAAGAAATATATAAAATAAGACTAAATAAATACATAAATAGTAACAACAACAATAATAATAATAATAATAAAAATATAAATTAAAGAATATATATATATACACACACACATTCACACATATGTATATATTCTAAAATTTATATTATTATTATTATTGTTGTTGTTGTTACTCTTTATGTATTTACTTAATCTTATTTTATAAATTTCTTTTATATTTTTTCTCTCTCTCAGTTTTGCCATTTTCTTATTATTGTGATTATTAATAGTACACATGATATAATAAATCTGTGGATTAAAGGTTCTCTTTTATGTATGTATGTATGTATGTATGTGTCTATATGTGTGTGTGTGAGTGTTTGTATATATGTATGTTTGTATGCAGGTAGGTAGGTAGGTAGGTAGGTACATACATGTTGTGTATGTTTGCATATTAAAGTCATTTTAAAAAAGAAGAAGAAGTAGAAGAATATTAATCTGTTTTCCACCAAACCTGTACTCACAAAATGAAGCATATAAGCACAATATCGTGTAAATATGCCTAGTGTTGTATAAAATTAATATGCACGCAAAATTAAAGTAGCACAATTTGTTTTCCGTCATAAAACGTCTACTTCTGATCAGATTTATTTAGAATCTGGTGTAACGGTAACTACATTATGCTGACAATGCAATGACGTAATGGTATTGTTTACGTCACGATCACTGTGTGACGTAATCGGTGAACAATGTAAAAGCTAAAAGCAACTGTGTCTGCGTTAATGTTTTAATAAGTGTAACGTTGAGTCAACGAACTTAGCAACAATATATTTATGTATGTATGTGTGTATATGTATGTATGCATATGTACGCAGTGTCTACAAAAATATGTCTCTGAACAGAAATAAAATATTCGGACGCTTTCGAATTTCCACAAAATAAATGCTAATGAATGGATATTTAACAACAGCTCAGTATCAAAACATACAGCTTCATTTGAATGTCACACAAACATGTGTGTTCTGACGAAGCTCTTGAATTCCTATTTATCTGCAGATTAGTTTATATGTTGATGTTGTTGTTGTTCTTGTTGTTATTGCATTAGAAAAGTTCTTATCTGTCTACTAGATGGTTTTAGCATCGCTCAACAAAATTTTGCGATTCAGCTGTTTACCTGCTGTATATATATATGCATTGGACAAGCCGGACTAACGATGTTATATTAGCTAGAGGAAATCGGAGGCATCCTTCCTCTCGAAAATATTTTGATGCGTGGACTTGGATAATGATTTTAACAGCTTAAAATATTAAAATATATTAAAATATATTAAAGATATTAAAAATAATATTTGAATATGTGATAAAGTGGGTTGCTTTCGATATAAACAGAATGAAGATTACGTATGAAACACTATATAGCACAGCTTGGCAAAGGTATTGGAAGGGAATGCTAATTAGGCAGATCCGTACATAAACTTTATGTTATCCTGTAATGACAAACCAGATTTGGACTCGTACCGTTTTTTGCAGTAAAATAAAAAAAAAATTCTGTAAAATGGTAAAATTCTTTGGCTGGCGATTTCAGCTGATAAAAGTATCTGTGGAACAGAGATGTAGACACAAGAAGAGACTCGATCGTTTCTTTGTATTAGGAAGCAAAATTGGCGTCATTTAGTAATTTGGTCATCAAGTAAATTTAATGAATTCGTGTCCATGTCTTATTAGTAGCAGTCTTTATGTCAGTCGATGAGTAATTTAATTTTCGTTTTAATTAAATTCCACTGAATGCGTCGGAGTTCGTGTGTGTGTGTGTGTGTGTGTGTGTGTGTGTGTGTGTGGATGTGCGGGGGGGTGTTAATCAGCGGCGGATTATACTTTAGATAAAGGGGGGGTTTCGAAACAGTATGTAAATGTTTGTAATTTGAAATTATAAATGTTATCGTGTTTGTCTATTCACTGTTCTTGGCATTGCTATCTCTTCGCCCACGTGTTTGCCTCCGTATCTGCAGAACTACCAAACCAAACTGTGAAGCCGGCATACAGATCATGTTTTTTACTTTTTCGTCTCTGGCAATCATCTGAAACGTTCATCTAGAATGTTAATGCTACGTTTGTCGCCGGTGAACAGTTTTAATACTCTGTGTTATTCTACAACAGGATATTAAACCTTTCTCTGTCACGAAAGATCGCAAACGAGAGCAATTCGCTGCTGAACAAAACAGTTCCATTGTCACACACCTGTGATTTATTTCTTCTTTTGTAACAATTAATTACTTACGAACGACACGAAAACGTATGTTTGTGAAACTGTTGTAAGGTTTCAAACGTACTAGTAAGATACACATTATACACAGTTTGTGTTTTTGTTACTTACAACCAGCTTTTACTTAAAACAAAGTAAGGTAATATACATAACAAGTTTGTTACTTTTTTCGTGACGTCATTTCGTAAAACGCGGCTTTGTAAAATTACAACAAAGAAACCCTGGAGTGATTTACTCAGTCTGATGGGACTTTGATCTTCTAACGCATGAACTAATGACATGATACACGCAACAAA
Organism: Chrysomallon squamiferum; assembly: GCA_012295275.1. Classification (NCBI taxonomy): domain Eukaryota; kingdom Metazoa; phylum Mollusca; class Gastropoda; order Neomphalida; family Peltospiridae; genus Chrysomallon; species Chrysomallon squamiferum. The sequence goes on from CM022667.1 coordinate 2,152,553, forward strand.
TTAGTCTGGAGTTGATCTATTTTTAACTACGAGTACGCACACGACAAGAATACTTCAAAGAACCCACGCCATAAGTAGGCCGAGTTTTAAATTTGACCTTGATCGAGAAAGACAAATTTTAATTTAGTTTCCAATGCCTTTTTGTATTATAACTCCAGTTACGTAACTGCTTCGTTGCGTTTAAAAACTATTTCAGTAGCCACACCATCTTTATATTTACATTTATTTTTCCTTTCGTAAATTTTAATTAAGAGTCAGGAAACTTTATCATACCATTATTTCGTCCAACACGACATTTTATTATTTTCATTTTTGCTCGTTACGTCACAACAGAACAAAATACGCAAAATGGAAAATACGAATATAACAAAATACAACGTAAATAAAATATGTTGAAAGACAGAAGTCTCCTGATTATTCGTAATATAAATCCATAAATCAGTTTTTAAAATTTTATCTTTTTTTTTTTTTTTAGTGGTAAATATTTAAGGCATATAACTACATTTATAAAAATATGTAATGTCAATTTAATATAAAACTCTTGATGTTTACTCTGAAGTTGTTAGAAAGTTGCGAAAAACAACAAATTCCGACTAAACAGCACAGTTTACTTACAAAGCGACGCCAGCTGCCTTTCACTTCGTCCTAGTAATTATAACACAAACTGTCACCTGTATTCACCACCAGTATAACAGCATCTAAAGGTATCGTTATCAAAAAATCGGTTCGCTCATCCGTATGCCAATAATAATAAAGTTAATAACTGCTAGGAATCACAGAAACAAACAAAAGAATAATAACACGTAATAATGAAGCAGAAGGTTGACAGTTATAGAAACCAGGTAACAAAGCAGACGTACTGACAGGTGGAAACAGTGACACGCACACACACACACAGACAGACAGACCAATGGATGCAGCACAGGTAGAAAATAAACAGAAAAATATAATTATATTGGTATATAGATGTAAATATAAATCATAATTTCATACAAGTGATAGATAATAATATTACTAAAGCAGATACATAACTAGCTTTTTTATAAGAATTGATATGCTGTATATCTATGTAGATTTGTGTGTGTGTATATATATATATATATATATATATATATATATATATAGATAATACACATAACTATGTAGATTTGAAATCAATAGATATTTATGCTATATAAGAAGATACGACCTATAACTGTGTAGATAACCTGAGACATAATGTTATACAACAAGATAGACATATAAATATATACATATAACTATGTAGAAATGTTCAAAACGATGGATAAAAAGATAATGTTATATAAGAAGATACCATTTTATAGTCTGAAGATCTGTAGATTAGAATTAAATTTGATAATAATGTTAAATAATATATATATGTAACTGTGATTATAGACTGATAATCACATTTAAGACAGATAAAAATTATATATAAATTATACAGATTTATAAAAAGAAAGAGAAAAAAGATAATGATAATTATATAAGTAAGACATGATATATAAAACTATTCTATACAAAAATAAAGATGGAAATAATGTTATATAAGAAGATACCATATACGAGTCTGTAGATCTGTAGACAGAAATTAAGATAGATAATAATGTTATATAAATAGACACAATATGTGACTGTAGACTGATAGATATTAAGATAGATAATAAGTTATATAAGTAGATGCGATGATGTATAATTGGTACAGATTTATAAAGGAAAGAAAATAGATAATGATATTATAAAGACACGATATATAACTGTAGATTTGTAGATATAAAGATAGATAATAAAGTTATATAAATAGACAATAATGTATAATTAGGTAGATTGGTAGATATAAAGATAACTAATAAAGTATATATAACGATATATAACTGTAGATTTATGTATAAAATTAGGATAGATTCATATGAAATAAATTAAATCAGAAATAACTGTAGATTTGTAGATATAAAGATAGATAATAAAGTCATATAAGTAAATCCAATAATGTATAATTAGGTAGATTTTTAGTCTATATATAACAGTAGTCTATATATAACGATATATAACTGTAGATTTATACACAGAAATTAAAATAGATGATATTAAGATAGATAATAAATCGACATAACTGTAGATTTGTATATATAAAGATAGATAATAAAGTCATATAAGTAAATCCAATAATGTATAATTAGGTAGATTTGTACTCAAAATTTAAGACAGATTATACCGTTATATATAAACTGACACGATATATACACAGAAGTTAAGATAGATAATACTTGTTACATACGGAGACGTGACTTGTAACTGCAGAGAGATAATAAAGTTATTTAAGTAGACACGGTACGCAGGTGTAGATTTGTAGACAGGGCTATAAGTAGATACATACCTCCGCTAAAACCATGCTGGACCATCTGTCTGACGGCGTTGTTGAGTTTTAATGGCAACGCGACTCCAGCGAGAAGGAGGTCGCTCACAGCCAGGTTGACGATGAAGACGTCGGTGCATGACTTCAGCGACTTCTTGAGGACGGTGATGATGATGATGAGAATGTTTGACAGAACGGCCAACACACAAATGAGCCCCAAAAAGCCAATGATAGTCAGAGACTGCAGACCGTCGTTTTTGGCAGTCATGTTTTCAGTGTGTACAAAGTATGAAAGTTTTAATTAACTCTTTCTTTGTGGATAACAGCACCGGCTAGCTTTGCTTTAAAATGTTCCCTATATAATATGATTTTTTTTTTTTTTTTTTTTTTTTTTTTCCCCTCAGCTTTATTTGGAAATAATTTAAATTTCCACAAACCTGTTAGGAAAATAACTTATAGTGCCACAAAACTGTTTGAAAATAACTTCTATTTCCACGATTCTATCCAAAACAATATCTTGCATTGAAAAATATCTTATAAATGCTATATTTCCACAAGTCTGGAAATAACTGACTTATCCTCCGGTGAAAAATATTCTCAAGTCTTAGAAATTATCTTAAAATATATATATATATATGTATATATTTTTTGCCCACTGTTTTGCAGTGTCTTTATTCCAGAGTATATAATTAACAGCTGGCTTATTAACAGTCGTCGCAGTCATGTCTGGCAAACCAATCGATGAACTCGTGGATGACTGTGACGTCATCGCTGCTGTCAACCAATAGGTGACAACTTCGGTGTGTGTCTCTCTCTAAGCCGAAGCTGTCAGAGAAACGTGGAATTTGTGTTACGATTTACCATGAATTAACACGAATTCTTCGAAGTATTCTTTTCAGTTACGCTGAATGTCGGTTATGTAATAGCATGTTATATGTAATCTACCTTATCATGAGAGAAAAAATAGAGAGAGAGAGAGAGAGAGAGAGAGAGAGAGAGAGAGAGAGAGAGAGAGAGAGAGAGAGAGAGAGAGAGAGAGAGAGAGAGAGAGAGAGAGCAAAACCAGATTAGAGAATTTAAAATGACTTTTATGCATATGATAATATGGATTACAAATAATATTCTATGTATGCATATCGAGAGTGAATTGTGCGCGTAATTCTGTATTTCCTCTCCGACGAGTTCCTTTGAATAATGAGAGAAGGGAAAAAAGATAAACAAACATCTATTTTCTAAATCTTTGTCTCTTTCTTGTTCATTTTAACTCCACTTTAACTTTTTTCCAATTTACAAATAAAACGGTAATGTTATATACGGTATATTTCTTTTTATTCATTTATACATCTTACTTTTATTTTGGCTATTTATACGTTCTTTCATTTATTTATTTATTAACTTATTTATTTACTTATTTAATTACTTAATTAATTAATTAATTAATTAATTTTTGTATTCATTCAGTGATTCATTCATTTGTTTTGGTTATTTATTCATTCTTTCATTCATTGATTTATTTCATTATCTCTATAGATATCTGTCTTTCTCTCTTTCTCTCTGTCTGTCTACTTTACCTATTTATCTACCTATCTATCTAAACTAATTATTAATCTTTTTATTTTGTTTTGTTCTGTTTCATGGCTCTCATTAAAAAGACAGTTAAAATAAACGTTCTTGCTGACGATGATATTTCCCTGTTGTGCAATTTCTCTGCTTGTTTTGCTAATTTCGCTCACAGGAACCGAACTTCTCTTCAGTGATTCAATCATAAAACATTTTAGTTTGATTCCTAATAAACCCAGAACTCTCCCAAGGGTTCACTTGCATTTGGGTGGAATCCCATTTAGCCAAATTACTAATGAGACGACTAGCATACATGTCTTCATTTCATTTCATTAACAACGTATTAAACGTGGCACGATTCACTGAAGCCCATGTTAAGTATGCATTCCTAAACAGTACAGCACAGTTGATCCTAACGTTAAATTGCCAAGCCATAACACAGTGTATAACACAGTCGAACCATTTGTTAAATATGTAACCATAAAAACATAACACTTTCGAACCGTTTGTGAAAAACGTAACCATGAAAATGTAAAAGTCGATTGCGTTTGCTAAATATGCAACCACGAAAATAAAACACTTTCGAACCATTTGTGAAATACGTAACCATGAAACTATAACAGTCGAGGCAGTTGCTAAATATGTAACCACGAAAATAAAACACTTTCGAACCAATTGTTAAATATGCAACCATAAAAATACAACACTTTCGAACCATTTGTGAAATACGTAACCATGAAACTATAACAGTCGAGGCAGTTGCTAAATATGTAACCACGAAAATAAAAATCTTTCGAACCAATTGTTTCGAACCAAACAACGCAGTCGAATCACCTGTTTAATATGTAACCATAAACATATAACTCGTTCGAACCAGTTGTTAAATGTGTAACCACAAAGAAATAAGGCAGTCGAATCAACTGTTTAATATGTAGTGATGAAAATATACAACAGCTGAACCAATACTAAATATGTAACCATAAACATGTAACACAATCGAATTATTTGCTAAATATGTAACCATAAAAATGAAGTTGATGTTAATATTTCGGCATAAAAGTACAACAGTGGATTGAAAAGTAACCGATGGTAAATACGGTGAACTCAGTTGTAGCCGATATTAATATGTAGCCATAAAAAAGTAACACAGTTAATACAGTTGTGACCATTGTTAAGTATATAACCATAAAAATATAAAACAATTTTTCCAACAGTAACGATGTTCTATTTGTAGCCAAAAATATATAATACTTGTAGCCATAGATATTTAACACTAACTATAAAGCTGTTACGTATATGGCTGCAAATATGTGACACACTAACTGTAACGCTGTTACGTAATCAACAATAAATATATGACGTATGTAATCATTAATACGTAAAACAGTAACAGTATCTGATATTAAGTGTGTAAATATAAAAAGGTAAAAATAGAGGAACCAAAACGCTAACAAAAACAAAATTTAAAAATGAAACACCATTAACGAAATATATTTTTGGAGAATAACAGTTTATTAATAGAACACATTTGAAGGTTAATGTTAATTAAAATTTATATTTATCCGCGCATGGTCAAAAAGAAAACATGCATCTGCCTTTGAAAGATTCATAGCATAGTGAAAGCAAACCGAAATCCTGTCTATAATCTATTAACCTCAAAGAAATAAGAAAAGAGTTTCGATCATATATTGACAGATACTGATAAGATCAACCAATGCCAAAATGCTCCAAGTTATGAAAGTCAAATTTAACGGACATCTTGCTTTTGTTTGTTTGTTTTTTTGCTCTTTTTTTTTCGGTTTGTTTTTTTAATAGTTATATTTCATTACCTTTTTATCAGTTATATCAGAATCAGTGGTGTATTGTTCAGATCTCGGCTGGTTCTAAGTACTTCATTTCTTTTGACTAATTACAATAAATATTCTCTCCGATTCTCGTATCATCTTTAAAATCGATATCTACCATCAACCACTGCTCGACTTTCTTTAGTCACTCATCTAAGCAAACAAAACAAAAAAAAAGATTAGAATAACATTTCTAAGTAAAATATCTCGCTAATTCTCTTTCCCATAGTTAGTGAAACCTTAAAACTGATTAATATAGAACAGTTCTGACTGTGATGCGTCTAAATCGAGCGTTTAAATAAAAATAAAAAAAATTTAAAGTTGTTTTCTCTTTCATTCTTGGTTAGGTATAATGCCAGACTTGGAAGTCTACCTTGTGTGTGTGCTGTGTAGAGTTAGCTGAATCTTGTATTATTTCGCACCGAAGTGGAAACACAGATTAAGATAAATCTTTGAAAAATACATTTCAGACTATAGCAGCATGTTTTATTGATTGTCAAGGCTTCTGTCTGTACCTGCAAGTGAAAGCAACATATTAACTGAATTTTGAGGCGTCCAATTATATTTAATATAAAAAATTACAAGCGATATTTTTTTTTCGAAATGCTGTAGATAATGAGGGCAACACAAAAATATAAATGGTATTCATGGTAACGGTGATGATCACTGTCATCGTTATGATGATTATTAGCATGATTATCATCATAATTGTCATTATTATCATGATTATCCTAGTAACCTTATGTATGATGGAGGTAATAACGGATATCTATTAACAGTGTGTTTTCATGACCACAAAAGCAATAAGAAAGCCAATAATGATTATGATGATGATGATGATGATGATGATAATAATAATAATAATAATAATCATAAAGGCCAGTATGAATCCAAAAATAATCAGATCATGATCGTGATGACAATGATGATGATGATGACCATCATCATCATCTATGACAGTGATCATCATTAATGCCACTTTTATGTCCATTATTGACAACATTTCGAACAAATAGCGCTTCTTATTTATTTTATTTCAGTTATTGCTGGACATATGGAAACCAGATAATAGGCTGTCTTCAGTTGCAGCTATTACTTTCGTACAGACATGGAACGCTAGATGAACATTAAACATGCTGCGTTTGTCTGAAATGTATTTTTCAAAGATTTGTCTTAATCTGCGTTTCCATTTCACTGCAATGATTCTGGTCTGGAACAGACTTCAGACGTCAGAACCAGTGTTTTATCTCTTGTAGATACACTTTTTTACTTATCTGTGGTAATTAGTCTTCCACTTTGTGATCACCGAACCATCGTATAAAAAAAGTATAAAGAAATCTGTCGAGTTAATAAATGCTTCAGCTGAAATATTAACCAAGATTTTTTGCTCGCGTACATCTATTGACAGTACTATTTTTTGTCAAGTAGTCTTTATTGCTTTCAACTAAAATAACATGCGAAACAAAAAAACTAGTTGAAACTTTTAGAAAAGTACGTCTTTGTTTTAAACCCGGAAGATTCTTTTGAAACGTATTTGTGTTAATAGAAGATTCTTCTAAAGTGCACCTGTAGATGTAGAACAAAAATCAAGAAGTAAGTATATGTCAGTACAGACAAACCAGGAATATACTACTGAAGTGTATACATGTCGATACAATCAAACCTGGAAGATACTACTGAAGTGTATAAATGTCGATACAAACAAACCTGGAAGATACTACTGAAGTGTATAAATGTCGATACAAACAAACCTGGAAGATACTACTGAAGTGTATAAATGTCAATACAAACAAACCTGAAAGATACTACTGAAGTGTATAAATGTCGATACAAACAAACCTGGAAGATACTACTGAAGTGTTTAAATGTCGATACAAACAAACCTGAAAGATACTACTGAAGTCTATAAATGTCGATACAAACAAACCTGGAAGATACTACTGAAGTCTATTCTGAAAAATCAAACCTGGAAGATTCTACTGATTATACATGTCGTATCTAAACAAACCTGCTCTATTCAAAAAATCGAAGAAAATTCTACTATTGAAGTGTATCTATGTCTGCAAAACATCGAAGAAAATACAACTATTGAAATGAATCTTTATCGGTATAAATAAAGCAGAAATATATTACTGATGTGTACCTAAGTCGATACAAACAGGGAAGTGTTTTTAGTTTGATACAAACAAACCAGGAAAATTCTGTTGAAGTTATTGATACAAACAAAATAACCTTTCAACATGTCAGTGCTTGGCTTGTTTTACAAACACTTGTAATAATAGGATGACAATACTATTGTGATTCGCAAAAAAATCTGGCTTTTCAGAGAAACAAAAATGATATCATGTTTAATACAGAAGTGTTTAAAACGTTATCGTTACATTTTTGTTCAATTTATTATTTACCGTCGTTTCATTGCTCTAAGTAATGTGTTTTGACAAAAAAAAAAAAAAGTGTTTTGCAGTTTTGTCTATCCATATTCTGAATATCCTGTTTTTTTTTTTTTTCTGTTTTTCAATATTTTCCAATATGTTTTTAATTAAAATGTGTTGTCAGTGTTGACTTTTCTCTTAAATGGGCTTGCAACAGTGTTATGAAATAAAAAGTTTTTTGACTAAAACTACTGACGAAGAACACGTAATACTTTTTAATGCAGTTATTTTTGAATGTATTCAAAAAGAAAATAGTTTTTTTTTTTTTTTCATACAGCTATTGATCATGAGCACAATACTTTCTTACAATAAAGTACTTATTAAAGTAGTTATCTCTTTGTTCGTAACTCTGAGTAGTATAATAAGTAAATACGTTAATGGAACCACAAACACCTCACAGCTTTCACTTTGCAGTACGTATAATCACTGATTTGTTTCAGTGTATTAACAGTAATCGATTTGCAGCTTTTGAATTAGTCACACAGAAAGGTCCTGCGATTATCATGTTCTAAATATTTTTTCAAGGGATTCGAGTTTCTTTGTGGCCTCGAGTTTCTTTATGATATCTCCGTGGCATCAAATGTTGTCAGCTATGACACTGGTTCTAATGTAAGTAAAATTCTCGTGCTTAAAATTTACCAGAAAATTACCAGGATCAGTGTCCAAGTCTAAGTTGTTTTTACTTTTGTCTGATCCTATTCTGAACGATTTTCAAACGTTCTATAAGAATAAAATGAGTAGAGAGAGAGAGAGAGAGAGAGAGAGAGAGAGAGAGAGAGAGAGAGAGAGAGAGAGAGAGAGAGAGAGAGAGAGATGATGATGATGATGATGAACAGGTAATATGATCTGTTAATCATTGTCACTGTATCAGTAGGCTGTTTTCCAGTTCCTAACAATGCTCTAAGACCATTCTGTTTTTTTTTTTTTTTTTGTTTTGTTTGTTTGTTTCTTCGTTCGTTTTTTCTGTTGTTATGTTTTGTTTTATTTTGGTGTGTTTTTTTTTTTTTTCTATTCAATAGACTATAGACTCAATAAAAAGGGACACATCAAAAAGAAACAGCTCATCTACTCAGTAAATGGAATTAATGAAGAAAACGCTGTGAATTTCCATCTAAACAAGAAATGTTTATCAGGTGTCAGATTAAACCTAGTGACTGTGAATGTTATAATTTGATAACCTGCAAAAAATTAATTCATTCAATATGAGTGAGCTAGCAATAACTTGAGAGATATAATTCACATCTGATTAAAGATTC
>CM022667.1:2167000-2354500 GCA_012295275.1 Chrysomallon squamiferum
ATTTTGTTTTTCAATTTAATGGTTTGATATATGAATCCAGCATGAACTGATTTTAACTCATCAAATTTTATAAACTCGAATGTTCATCTTCGTCATCATCATCATCATCAACAACATCATCATCATAATCATCTGGTTTTGCTTAGGGTATAGACGAAGTTCATGCACGTTTGTTTATCAGTTACTACTCAGTGATCCTTCAGCTCTTTCTTTCTTCAATTCAGCTTCGACACTTCTGTTGTTTTCTGACGTAATCTCTTCCTTTTCTCTCTAGAGGTCCAGCAGAATGCAGGTACGGAAATTTCTGAGTTATCTTAGTACATGACCAATCTACACCGGTCAGTCCTTTTCAGTTATCTGCTACTGATGGATGGTATGCATTCTTGGTTTCACCAAGGAGCTGTGAATTTAATTTAATTTAATTTAATTATAAAATTTAATAATTAAAAATAAATTTAATTTTTGGAAGTCACTGAAGCTGAAAACAATGTTTTTTAATCGTATCTGTCAGCGGACCGGGATCATGTGATCTTCTGGAAAGTTAAAAAGAACACGTCTGTCGTTTCTTTGTCACAGCTGTGCAGTGTTACTTCTGCATCCTTTCAGTATCTGTTACAACTAAGATAATCTTTAAATTTGCTGGCTGGACCTAACTTTAGATGTATGACAAACAATTATTCATGCTGGTAATTCTTTTGGCATATTTCGTTACAAAACCATTACCCTGTCATGTCATGGACACAAACTCTGTCCTAGCAAGGAAATTCGGACTAAAACAAACGAAGTCGATTGAAACACTTCTCTTCTAGTATTTGATGGTCCAAAGAATACTCACAATAAAAAGTGATGGATACATTATCAACTGGGTAGTCGCAGAACTCAAGAAACGTTAGGAAACAAAATTCACTTTCATTATTTTGTTATGCAAATGGTCAAAAATTATAAATAAAACTCCATTATTTGTAGAAAAACGAAAAATTATCTTTGACAGATATCAACAAGTATAAAATAATTTCAAGGCTACAGAGTATCCTGAAAACAAGACTGTTAAGTCCTTTAAATCACCAACAGCTAACTGGCACCCCATTTCACACAGAATCTAAACTATTTACGTGAGATGAAATTCTCTATGTACACAGCCATGCCTTTTTTCTAATTTTCTTGGCACTAATTTTCATTACCTGTGATATTTAAAGTTTTTCTTTATAACTAGGTTCATCAACAAACATTGAGGCTACTATCTGTCATCTCGATTAGTTATATTTAGACAACTGTAATTATACTTTTTTATACAACCCATTCTGAATCATATTAGAAACATACATTAAACATATAGGTAGTAATATATAGTACACAGATAGTTAGTAACATATATTGAACATATAGTTAGTAACATATGTTAAACATATAGTTAGTATTTTAACAGCAATAACGCGAGCATTTATTAATAAATTACTGTTTAATTTAAAACATAAAATACAGAAATCTTGAAACATTATCCGCAAACAAATTAAAAATATACAACAATTTAATAATAATAATAATAATAATAATAACAGACGTATTCTGTTGTGCACTAGGTCATTGGGTTAGATTCGGCACTACAGGGAGATAAGTGAACTCACAACAACTGATGAACCCATTAATAATAATGATAATAATAATAATAATAATAATAATAATAATAATAATAATAATAATAACAATAACAATAATAATAATAACAACAACGACGACAACAATCCACCCACATCAAAACAAAACATTTAAAAAGTGTTTGCCTGGATACAAGTACTTAGACTATTACAAATGGAGTTAATTGCTACCGTTGTTTGAAAACAACAAATTGTGACGGTGAAGCCAGAGAATATGAAACGATTTATTACTGCAGTCATTATTATCAACACCAGCCGCTTCTGTGACAGAAGAAAACTTAAAACGGTTAACGAATGTTTATTGCTAAAGAAACTGTTTTCAGTAGACAAAGATTATACGAAGACGGAAGTAACTCAGGGAAGGAAATCCTATTCATGAAAACCCGTTAAACTAAACAATTTCATATCGCCAGAAAAAAGAAAGAAAAAAAATGTCTGTTTGACTCTGAAACTCGACTAGCTAATTTGAAGATTGACTGCTATCTGCCGAGAACAGATACAGATAGGAAACGATTTCTGGAGTAATTATTTGATAAGTTGTGCATTGACAAAACAATATAATTAGCGAAAAGACTGGATTCCGAGAGAGTTGTTTATGAATACGAAAAGCTGATTTATAAATATGAATAAATAATAAATGTATCAATGCAGTGACATTGATCTTTTATTAACATGACGTATTTTGAGAGAGAGAGAGAGAGAGAGAGAGAGAGAGAGAGAGAGAGAGAGAGAGAGAGAGAGAGAGAGAGAGAGAGAGAGAGAGAGAAAACAGTTTGAATCAGTTTTTTAAAATGAATTACTACTATTTTAAATGTTTTGTAATATTAAATAAAATGTAATAATATTTGTTCTTGTTATTGTTGGTGTTAATTTGTTGGTTTAATTTTTCTTCTTTCTTTTTTTATTTTTTCTTTATTTTATTTTATTTCATTTTTTTATTTGTTTTTTATTATTAAAAAAAAATTATTATTATTACTATTATTATTATTATTATTATTATTATTATTATTATTTATTTATTTATTTATTTATTTATTTATTAGTATTTTTTTTTTTTTTTTTTTTTTTAGGTTTTAATACTTGTATATTAATATACTTAGTTAGTCGATTAATTAGTTATTTTATTTGTGTATTTGTTTTATCATGTTGTACAATGAATTAAAAATACAAGTCAGTAAATAAGTTGCATATATTTATTAAATAAAGAGTTCGTCAGATCTGGTTGTGAAGAAAATCACTATTTGTCTCTTCAGCGTTGATGACGACTTTCTGTTGTGATTTAACGGCATGTGAGATACATGCCCGTACCTTGACAACGTCCACTACAACATCTCCTCAGACTGTTTCTGTTGCATCGATTACCACGTCTGATACACTAAAAAAATATATAAAAACAGTATAAGTATGAATGTTTATCTGTATATCTATCCATATATCCACCTACGTATACATATTTTTATATATAGATATATATATATGACAAACATATATTACACACAGACAGACACACACACACACACATATATATGTAGATATAAATGCATGAACGTAGGTAGATAAGGATGTAAGTATTTACAGATTTAGAGACATTAACGGTAAACTGGTAAATAGATTCACACATTAGATAAATATATAGAGACATATAGACAGATAGATATATTGATATATATAGACAGACGGACAAAGAGAGAGATAAATAGGTAGGTAGATAGATTTATTTATTTATTTATTTATTTATTTGTTTGTTTGTTTGTTTGTTTGTTTATTGATCTGAAAATTGCGAACGTTACTAAAATATTTAAATAATGTTTTCTATAACATACTAACAAAACGTTTTGTTTGTAAAACTTAAGATTTTTAAAAATATAAACTTACACCTAAACCGCCGTTGTTTCCGTAACTACATCTGTTCTGTTGACATCTCAGAGTACCACAGCAACGACGTTGTCCTAAAGTTTGACACCACTGTCCTTGACGTACACACTGTAATTTTAATAGGTTAGAAATGTTAATGAGTTCAATTTTATTTTCTTACTTATTTACTTTCTTTCGTGCTGACTTAGTTACTTACTTTCTTTCTTACTTGTTTATATACTAACTTACTTGTTTTCTTATATATACAGAGAGAGAGAGAGAGAGAGAGAGAGAGAGAGAGAGAGAGAGAGAGAGAGAGAGAGAGAGAGAGAGAGAGAGAGAGAGAGAGAGAGAGAAAATCAAATAGGTAGTTAGGTAGCTAACTAGACAGATAATAACAGAGATACAGATATACAAAAAGACTCTCTCTCTCTCTTTCTCTCTTTTTTTCTGCCCTCTCAGATACTCTACATGTTTAAACTGACAATATGAGTAGATAATGAATGACTGAAAAGAAATACTTTTCAAGTAAAGAAAAATAAGTGGCATCGCTGAAACTTTATCCTAAACAAACATCTGTGCATTAGAGAAATCTCTTACATTGTAATTGTTGCTAAAAGCAAAAGCTGAAACTGCCATCGATACGAGAAGCCATAGTATCATGTACTGCATTGTGATCTGAAAAAAAAAAAAAAATTCGATGAAAAAACAGAGTGAGTGTGAGGGAGTGGATGTGTGGCTCTGTAGCTGTGTTTCTCTGAACATTTGATTATAATAGCATAATAAACAGTTTTCGTATTTCTAAAACAGATTGAGAGAATCTGATCTCTTTCAGTACTTTTTTGTTTTGTATTTGTGTGTGTGTATATATATACTAAAGGACGTTGTCATAAATACATAAATTATTAATAATTTAATACACGTGTGTAACCAATGTTTGTTAATGTGTGTATGGCTAGTTTGTCTCAGTAGCAGGTATGCATAGATGGATGGACGAATATCTATATGAACGTATGTATTATGTATGTAGCTATATATATGTATGTAAGTATTTATGTAAATATGTAGGTAGATAGGAAAGTAGGTAAATAGCGAACTAAAGATCATAAAGAGAGAGAGAGAGAGAGAGAGAGAGAGAGAGAGAGAGAGAGAGAGAGAGAGAGAGAGAGAGAGAGAGAGAGAGAGAGAGAGAGAGAGAGAGAGAGAGAGAGAGGATTAAATGTTACAGCTAAAACATTTAAAACGTACCTGTTGTTCTGTTGACTGTTCTGGTTATATTCGTCTACTGGTGTCTTGTGGTTTAAATACTAAAATACTGTGGCCGTAAATGCCTCTATTTCAGATAACATCATACATATGAAGTCAAAAGTATCTCTATTGAAACATTTAAATGACACTTCGGACAAGATAAAAAAAAGTTAATGAAAAATGTTGTATTAGTTTATTATTTATCTGTTATCTACCACGTATTAATTTAATATCTCTCTTATAAAGGACATGACCCGCATTACAGATCAAAGTTTTATACTGATCAGAATCAATATATATGGTTAAGCTGTGATCGCTAGATAATCGTATCGAAGCCATGTACCTTCTTTTAAAAATAATAATAATAATAACTGTAATAATAATAATAATAATAATAATAATAATAATAATAATAAAACAGTCTGTATACATTTGTTTGTTGTAGTTGTTGTTTGACTGATTTCAATTAATAATGAACTATAACATGAAAAACATATATTTGAAAACAAACATCTGTGCGCCGCCATTTTCTTTTTGTAATGGTAAGGTCATCGTATATATTCATAATTTTCTCTTTTATTATTAAATTAGATCTGTGTGGGAGTGTGTGTGTTTGTGTGTGTGTGTGTTTTTTATTAAATAATTCTATATATTTTTAATTTTTTGTTTTAATTTTGTTTTGGGTTTATTTCAGTTCATTTTATTTTTCATTTTTATATTATTCATTTATTTACATAGTGAACATATATCAACAGAAGGTTTTACATTTATAAATTTTGTCTTGTTTTGCAGTTACGTTAATTAAATCTGCCTACGACTTTGACATCTGTATGTACAATATTATATCGTAATTTCTTGTTGTTGTTGTTTTAAACAGTGATACTGTCTAATTTCTTTTAATGTCTTCGTCATAAATTGACAAAGAGTTTGATGAATATTTACAACTTCATTCAAACTGATGAATATTCGTGTTTTAGGGGCAAATCCAGGTTATCCTATCATCAAAGGGGCAACAGTCGTTATGGAAGAAAAAATATATTACATTTCAAGGCGAGTTTCAGTATAATACAAACGCGTCGGTTGGCAGGGACAAAAATGAGACAGCAAAGCTTTGGGCGAATCTTTTATCCATTTTGGATTTATATACAGTTTTGTTCGTCGAATAAAAATTTTTTAAAATGGCTTTAATGATGAAATAAAATACACATATCAGATTTATTAATGTACACAACAAAAACCCTTTCTTTTCTCGATTTTTACCTGTAGCCTAGAGAGCTGGAGATATTATATGTCTTTCCAGCGTACGTCACGATCGTCAGAAATAATGTTTTGAGATCAGAAGGCTGGCAGTTGTGTCGTACAGTCGAAATAAACGAAATTCAATAACAAAGATATTTTCGTTGCATGTCTGTGATACTTCTGAAGTATTTTAATCAGTGATATATGAACTTAGTGTAAGTAATAACAGTATGAAGTCAGTAACATTTCTAATCAATTATTTGAAGCACACGTACACCTACAGAAAGTTCAAGATGTCTGTACTGTACGTTCAGTGCAGGAAGCCCGGTTGTTTTGCTATTTTTGTCTTTGATTAAAGAGTATTATTCTGTACTTTGTATGTGTATAGTGTTATTTGGGTTGTTAATCTAGGAAGTACAACGAGTGAGTTTCCATTACAAACAGTACTCAAGGAACTCGATATGTAGATAAATTGCTGTTGGTTTGATTAAAAACAAACAAATAAATAATAATAATAATAATAATAAAAAAGCGTTTTGATTCTTGCAATTGATATAGTTATTAAGAGACAACAATATAAATAAAACGAATATTAACAATGACATTTTATTTTGGGAGAGAGAGAGAGAGAGAGAGAGAGAGAGAGAGAGAGAGAGAGAGAGAGAGAGAGAGAGAGAGAGAGATAACGGTTTTGAAACTAGATTTTCTAAAGGTTTAGCGAAAGTGTTAGGGACATATTTGAATATCATTATATCTCAAGAAACCTTTATATATATTACGATTAGGGTTATGTTTAGGATTAGGATAGGGATAGAGCTAGGATTAAGATTAAGTTGGATCCTTGGTTATAGTTATAATTTGGTTTATATTTATGTTTAAGAGTATGGTTATAACTAGGCTAAGGAGTCATTCGCTGTATACTATATAGAGTCAAATTGCTGATACTCATTCTTTGGAGACTTTTTGTAACAAAACACATTTCAGTGGAAAAAATACGTGTACGTATATAAAGAAAAATAAAATACAATCACAACAACTTCAAGTGTTGACAAAATATTTATGTACTTTGTAAGGCATTGTTCTATTTGTCGTGAGAAAGATATACATGCATATTTTTGCAGTTATATCTTTAACAGAATCGAGCTGATAGTACGAGGATTCTGTCTATGAATCCGAAACACGTGATTTTAGCTTATTAAAACGGAATTTTATAATTCTAAATGGAACACGGTATGAATAATCCTCTTAGCGTACCTCTGAATCTGGGTAGTCTTTCGGACATTCTTCAAATAAAGTAACAATACTTCCAAATACAATAAACGTCTTTTCATATCTTGTTTATTGGTACAAAAAGTGAACTTAAAGTTCCTTTGTTTTATTTATATTATCTGTATGTTTGCACAGTATATGTAATTTTGATATTTCTGCACAAATAATTGTTAATGTTACCGAAACATTCAGACGTTGTTTTCTAAAAACGTTCGAACTTTAACCTTTATTTTGCTGATGCTCAACGACATTGGAGGAAAAAAAATATAAGAAAAAGAAGGTTCAGAAAGGGATTTATTTTTCTAGAAACTGACACGAGGATTTTACACCATGACTGCTTTTGAGGGTAAATGTATTATGTAAAATAAATTAAACTGCACTAATACACGTATTTAAAATAGTAATCTAAAGTCTAGTGAGTGTCACAGCTCGCTTACTTAATGGTTCATGTCTAGCCGATACATTTATCACGATGTTTGCGCAGTCAGAATCGGATACCGTCTGCTACTTTAATTAATAATGTCATTACTTTGATTATTGTTATTATGCTTTAATACATTTAGACGATAACAGAAATAAATTATAATTCATATTTTTTCAAACAAAAATTGAAATTAAAATTAAAATTATACAAATTTAAAGAAAATAATGATCATAATAATACTTTATTGCATTATCATATCTTACCAGACATAAAATTATAAATATAAGAAGTATAAAATACATATTTCTAATCTTTATAATTACACATTCACTTAATTAAAATGAAGGTTACCGTTTTCATCATATTAGACTACAAAACTGAGTCAAGTTTAATATATAATTTATTTATGTCAATATAATTATAATTTCTTTTTTTCTTTTATACTTTTATCTACTTGCTGTGTAATGTGGATGTTATAGAAATGGGTGTGCTGCCAGAGATAGGCAAAGCACTGGAAGAACTTGACTGGACGTAAGATGCAATTTTGTTCTATTTTCAAATCATATTTAGATATTAGGTTGTTTTTTGTTTTTTATTATTTCATTTGAATTATAATAAATTTATCGTTTTGAGTTTATGAACTAACATTGAGAAATTTTACTGGTCATTTTTAATTTCATATTCACTATCCTAACCCTAACTGTAATCAAAACTAGCCCCAGTCCTAATCATAATTCTAGCATTAACTCTGACCTAACTGCAAGAAGATTATGAATGAAAGATTTTTAATATATATATATCATGTATATTTGAGCGTTCAATGAATAAGAAGATGAATTTAAAAAATATATCAGTGATTATGCTCAAATATGCCTTTTATTTATTTATTTTATTACAGTCTTCCTACTGATGTTCAAGCTGAAGCAATTCCTCTGATTCTTGGTGGAGGAGATGTTCTCATGGTAAATAATTTAATGGTTGTGGTTTGTAAAAAAAAAAACTTATATGAAAGACAGAGTCAACATGTAAATAGTATAATAAAATTCTTCATTCTTTTGGGCAACAAATCACAGCATATATAACAGATATGATAGTAAAATAATACTGATATATCTGTTATTGAAGGAATATAATTTCATAATAAATATTAAAAAAATAAAATAAAATAAAAATGAAATGTAATTAATTATCACTGACATTTTTGTTTTGGGTTATTATTTATAAGATATTGCCATTACTGTTTCAGGCTGCAGAAACTGGAAGTGGAAAGACAGGAGTAAGTTAAATACAATTCTAAATAATGAAACTCTTAATCATACATTATTCTATTTAATCACAGAAGTTACTTTTATTAATTCATTTATTTATCTCAGAAGATAACTGAAATATGAATCCTCTGTGTAAATGCTTTCTTGTCTTCTTTTTTTGTTATTATTATTATTATTATTATTATTATTATTATTATTATTATTATTATTATTATTATTGTTATCATTAATCTCTGTTGGATTCATTTTCATCTTAAATAATCAAAACAAGTTAAATGTAGTTATGAAACCTTAATGATACTGGTTTTAATTTATATATATATATATATATATATATTATACAAATATATTATTATTTATATTAGGCATTTTGTTTGCCAATTTTGCAAATTGTCTCTGAAACACTGAGAGATCAGCGAGAGGGAAAGGGGCAAAAAACTCTTACACCAAAAGCTAAGTCAGGTAACAATTTTTAAAAGATTTTATTTTTATGTTTAATATGGTTGTCTGACAAAAAACCTTATTGTACTGTAATATTAATAGTTATTAACTATTCAGTATATTCTTTTATAATGAAGCACAAGAACTGAATATTGCACACAACATAATGTATATTATGATTATTAAAATCAGGGAATGTGTTAAAGCATTGGCATAATAAAATCCTTTATAATCAGTTATAAAACTTATATACCCAAACTTTGGAAGACCCACCAAGGAGAATTTGATCCTGTAATCTTCTGAACAGTTAGCATCATCATTAAGCTACAGTGTAATAACTTTCAATATATATATATATATATATATAGATAATATACATTTTTTCAAATCTGTTTTACTTTTTTTTTTTTTTAAAGAAAAATATTTTTAAAAATAATTCGAATAATTTTAGTTTAAGAAGGTTGTCAAATGTGAAGACTTGAAATTGTTTTTGTTTTGTTTTTTGGTGTTTTTTTTTCACTTTTAATATTTGAATATTAAAAAATATTACAGAAGTGAAAAATCTGTCCAAATTATATGATGATATGTTTTCAGGAGGTGGAGGTAAATGGAAAATGAATATGTTTGACAGAGGAGATGCTATGGGTACGATATTTAATATTTTTGTAGAATTTTCTTTTTTCCTTTTTCTTTACTGTTCATTAAGACTGCAGTATTTAACTAATAAATATACTTCTACAGACACTTGTGGACACTCTTGTTTTTACATCATAATTTAATGCAGTTTATTTGTCCACATAACATGCAAAAAAGAATTACCCCACAAAAGTGCCAGCCTTTGTTTGTTTGCCTAATTGTGTGTGTGTGTTTTGTTTTATTTTTTTAAATGTATGTGTTATATTTTATTTAAAACAAATATGTATATGTTATGTTTTATTTATTAAAAAAATATATCTGTATGTTAATTATGTTTTATTTAAAACAATTCTTTTATTATCATTACCACTGACATTTGATTCTCATTTGATAAATAAATACATGTTAACATATTTAATATAAACAGCTGCATAACTATTTATAATATATCTTCAAGTTGTTTATCAGTTTGACTGACTCACTTAATATAAACATATTTCTGTGTATTTCAGCCATTGACCCTGAAGGGTTACTATGCCAAGCAAGGGACCCATCAAGTTGGCATGGGACAAGATCCAACAAGGCTGTCTCTGGCAAAGGTAATTTTCTGATTATATATTCATTATTATCAAATATATATACTCATTTATACAATCATTTTGTATCATTCAATTATACAGATAAAAATTTAGTTTTTTAAGAGAAGAAATCAATAAAACATGTACTGCATTGTTTGTTTGATTTTTTTAATTATCATATTTTTGTTTGATTTTTTATTAATGTATCTTTCAGGGAAATATTTCTATGAAGGAACTGTAACAGATGAAGGTCTTTGTAGAGTTGGCTGGTCTACAGGCAAGGCCACTCTTGATTTAGGAACTGATCGATTTGGCTTTGGGTTTGGTGGGACAGGAAAAAAATCCTTTGGAAAACAGTTTGACACATATGGCCAGGTATGTTTGATTCATCCTTTTTACATAAACAGTTCAAACTAACTTTCATGCAGTTGTTTGTATTTTACTATCAAAATATTACCAATATTGTTATTAATTTTATTATCATCAAAGTATTATCATTAAATTGTTATTATTTAAGTATTATCAAAGTATTATAATTAAATAGTTATTACTATTATTGTTGTTGCTGTTACTGTATATATTATTATTATTTTTTCACTATTACAACTGTCATTATTGATAGTTGTTGTAATAACAAAACCTGTTTGATTTTATGATTATTAAATTGTTGTTATTTATTTTTATTTCTAATTACTTATTTATTTATAAATTCTTTTTTTTTTTTTGTTTTTTTTTTCAAGGCTTTTGGTGTAAATGATGTCATTGGATGTTACCTTGACCTTGATAATGGGGAAATTAAATGGTCTAAAAATGGTGAGTGTGAAGAATTATATTTCATCTTTTAAAGAACAGCAGTATTGTAGCTTAAAGCAACCATACAAATAGTTTTATTTATGATTGTTTATTCAGTAGAATTTAGCTTTTTGTTTATAATCTTTTGAAAATAATATTGGAACTGATGATGGAATAGTTGTGTTTAATTAGTGGGAAAAAAAATAAGTTTCTCATTGTAAAATGCTTTGAGCTCAGCTGTCAGGAGGAAAGAACTGAAGTCATTTTTTTATTATTTATATAGACTTTACTAGCACTAAGACTGTATCTTGATGCTGAAGAAAACTGAAACTTGTTAAAGAAAAAAGAGGAATCCAATAAGAATTAACATTCAGATTTTCTAATTTATTCCTTCTAAATGTAGTTTCATCATCTATATCTTTTCAGTGTGATTAATTTTTGTTGTTAAGTTATGAATTTTAAAATATATATTTGTTCATCCATTCCAGGTTTAGCTTAACATATCAATATAAATATGCTTTGCAAAGTTATGAAAAAGATTGGGTTGAATATTTGGAACACATTGTATAAGATTATGAAATAAATTTTGTTGGGGACAATTTCCCTTCATAATGGACCCATAAAAATCAAGATTGCTTCAAAATGGCAATTTGTGCACCTGGCACAAAAAAAAATTAACTTCCAAAAAATTCATAACTTTGAAATTTTTGTTCACTGAAATCACAATAAAAAGATTTACAATTGTAAATGATTAGGAGTCGACCTTGTACTTCCCAAACAGAGAATCACTTTTGAGTAGTGTGTGTTTCTTTGTGTGGGATTTTATCAGTATATTTGACATCAGATATTTTATTTTCTCTTCTTGCTGACAACATTCCTCTAACACTGTTATTACTCTGAAAATTGTAAATTTAAAATATTGCAGGGGTTGATCTTGGAAAAGCATATGATATTCCACCCAACATAAGAGAAGAACCATTTTATGCAGCTGTTGTCCTGAAGGTAATCCAATACTAATAACTTTTTAAAAATGAAATACGTTTTTCTACACTTGTTATCTTTTCATTTTGATGTTTTCTTCAAATTAATTCAGATTTATCCAATTTTTCTTCTCCCTTTATTGTTTTTTCTTATTATTATTTTTATTTTATTTTGTTTTTATTTTATCAAATTTATCTGCCTTAAAAAGAATTAATGTTTGTTACTGAAATGTTTTAGTATTTAATATAACCAAAATATTTTAATTTAAAAGAATTAAATGTTTATTTATAATTAATCCGTATATGTGTTCTGAATGAATTTTCTGTATTTCAGAACTTGCCTTTCTTGTACAAAATATACAGACTAAAAAACTAGTTAATTGATATAAATAATCAAGATGGGATTTACAAAACACTGTACTTAAAAAACTAAACAAAAAGTCAATATTTTATTTACAGAATGCAGAAGTCGAATTTAATTTTGGAGACACACCATTTAAGTACCCTCCAAAGGTAAGAATTTTGTATCATTTTTACCAAGTTGTTAATTTCGAATACTCTGGCAATGAAAAATCAATCTCTGTGTGGGTGTGTGCATGTGAATTTAGTGTGTTTTGTGCGCTTGGCTATTTTGTAGTTTATATGCATGTGTACATATGTGTATTTAGCTGTAGCTGTAGCAATAGCCATTTTCAGACCATAATTCTGCAATAATATGATAGGAAACAAATTGTTTCTTCACCTTCACCTATTTGGTTCTTTTGTTATTACTCTGTGTTATTAGTAGCTAAAAATAATATTTATACCAGATGTATTTTGACACAATATTACAAAAAGTAGGAACTTTAATCAAACTCACTTTGTTTAAAATAGATATGTTTGGAGTTGTTTCCCTTGATCATAAAAATGCGATAGAGAGAAGGAGAATAGGTTCTAATAAATATTTTCCAAATTGTTTTAGTCATGTCTTCTATTTATTATCACAATTTTAAAATTTTAAATTATTATTTAATTTTTTCCTTTCAAATATGTTTAATAATTTCTATTAAAATAGATAAGAATCTTGATAACAGCAAATAGTTTAAGAAGGAAAAAAGAAAAAATCAATAGATAATGACATAAATTACAGATGATATTAAAAGAGTGGTTTGAATTACTTAAAGTGGTTTCTGAGTAAGTTAATAATCTTTAGAAAATGTTGTTTTTGTTTTTTTTTAAATTTAGTGAATTAAACATGTCAGCTGCTATGTATGTATCTGTGTGTGTGTTTGTGTGTGTGTGTGTGTGTGTGTGTGTGTGTGTGTGTGTGTGTGTGTGTGTGTGTGTGTGTGTGTGTGTGTATATATATATATGAAAAATGCAACTAGAATAAAAGAAATAAATTGGACTCACAGATCCATTAACTGATTTTTGTTTTAAATAAAATATGGGTTTGAAAATTTAGATTATGGTTGTCATTTTTTGTTGACATGACAATCAGTCAAGGAAAAGTTATAAACGATTGCTTGTTAGTGATTGATAACACTAACAATACACCATAAATCAGATGACACTGGATTGTATTTTGAATAACTGTTATCATCCTAGTATAATATTCAGTAACTAGGCAGTGTCACTTACAGTGTACAAAGGAACCCTAAAACACATTCACTCATTCATTTACAATCATGGATAATTAAATTAAACATTGGTGTGTGTGTGTGTGTGTGTATAGTAGATACACTATTCATTCATTCTTGCATACATACATATGGATGTCAGATACAAAACTAATTGTTTACTAACTTACTAACTTTCAGAGCAGTCATATATTTAATTTATTTATAATTTGGGTTTTAATTTGCTGGGAATACAAAAATGACTAAAATGTTCACTAAAATTGCTAATTATTTTATTTTCTTTCAAAGATTCACAAACAAAATTTATTTGTAATTTTAATTTGCAGGGAAATTATACTGCACTGGTGAACTGTCCAAAGGATTGCATTCTTGAGTCACGTATAATAGGTGAGTGATAAAGATGCTATTGATCGTTCTTAATCTCTTTACTACTGAGGTTAAATGTACATCCTGTGTTAAACTCAGTTTTTATATTTCATAATTTATTATATGTACATTTATCCACAATTCTAACATTGAAATGTGCCTAAGCTGACAAACCATTTATAAAAATAATATTAAAAATTCAAGAAACTATTAAATATTTGCCATTGATGTTCATTCGTTCATATGACCAGCTCAGTAGAGTGAGGGAATCACAAGAGACATTATTCCAGCTAATAACAAAGAAACAGATTACTTGATCTCGCTGTCAAGTATGGCAATATGAGGTTTATTCCCAGTACAAGTGATGTCAGGACATCAATAGTTGCACATTTATTTTTCTCTCCAAGTGCCTCCAACACCAATATCCAATTTCAAAGAACGTCAAATGAGTTTTTGCATCTCTTAGAGTTTTTCATTGTCTTGCTTGATGTTGACCATTTCGCCATTCCTGCCTGGTGTTGATGGAAGCTGTCAGTTACGTATATGAAACCATTATCACAGTTTCTTTGTGGTATGAAATTAATGTGCTTTCTGACTAACCCCGACACAGAGCCATTCCATTTCATTTAGTTTGTTATGTGAAATCTGATTCAGATTTTTTAAATATTTGTATAAGGAGGAATGTATGTACATGTGGAGAGAGAAAGAGAGTGTGTGTGAAGTGTATGTTTTAATTTTTATATCTTTCTCTTGTTTTTAATTCTTTGAAATCAGAGCAGTATACAAATTTTTCATAGTAGATTTTTGAGAAAAAGATTGTTTTAAAATTTAATATTTTTAAAATATCTTTTGAAAATTGAAGACTTTTAAAAAATATATATATAAAAAAAAAAATAATTAAAAAATTAAAGAAATAAGACATTTCAAGAACACTAGCTTTTTTGCAATTTCTAAATAATTGGTTATGATTGATTCTGAATGAAACATATTAACAAATAAATCTTGACTGGCCTCCTTTCCTATTTTTAACATTATTTTATATAATATTTTCCCCCATTGTTCATCCCCTTGCTCATGAAACCAGTTCTAATGCTAGTTTTGATCTACATCCTAACAATAAGTTTATATAAGGCTTAACTGAGTACATTTAAAAGGTGGGAGGTGCATTTATATTTTTCACCTTTAAAGTGTCTGTCAACGTGTTTTGAATCAAGCCCATATTAATCATTTAGTAACAGAATTCATTAACTTTCTTTCCTCTGTATGTCTGATAGTTACAGGTAATTGTGACGAACAGTCATTTCACTTTGTCATGTTGTGTTGATGGTCACCAGCAATGAAATTATCTCCTTTGGAAGTCACAAATTGAGTTGGTTTAACGATAATGACATTAATTAATAATTAAAATCTTTTAAGTCATTTATTGCTATGTTCATGAAAATAAGCACTAAAAATGTTTAAACAGATGTAATGAAATAATGATCCACCATAGATATCACAAAATTACTTGCTTTAATGATAATGACATTAATTAATAATTAAAATCTTTTAATTTGTTTATCTCCTTGTCCATAAAAATGAACATTATAAGTGTGTAAATAGCACTTAAAAAAATTATCCTCTGTGAAGATCATAAATTCACTTTTTGGGATAATGATTTTAATTAATAATTCAAATGAGCTTATTGAAATCATATAAAAATGAATATTAAATCTTACATTAACTTTCTCTTTTTCAGGTATAAATAATTAATTTACTGAAGTAATTAATGATGTGAATGTTTTGTAAATTAGTACATGTATGCATATATGTGTGTTTGTGTATATAAATATAAATATATTTGTGTGTGTGTGTGAAAAGCACTGAATGACCACTCATGCATACATATATATGTTTTTAAAAATCTGAAAACAAAAACAGTTATCACATGCTAAAAAAAATAGCAGCATTATGGTTATGACATCTTTTTTATACTAACTATATTGAGAATTGAATGTGCTTAAAAAAGTATTCATTTTAATTCTGTTATTGTATTTTTATCAGATGCTTAAGTGTGGGCATGCTACAAAAATTGTTCATTTTAATTCCATTATTCTGTTAGATAATATGACTATATATTGTTACCATTATTGCACCATCTTTGCTCTAATCAAATACACACATCTTTATCATTTACTGATGACTGAACACATTAGAAACATCATTCATTTTAATTGTGTTGTTAGTTTAGCTAATAGGACATGTGCTTTGTTCTGAAGACTTTACACAAACTTTTAACATTTGTTAATTGTGATTTCTTTCAGCCCAGAGTGCTGTCAATGCTAAACCAGCACCAAACGCTCCTCAGGCCATCATTATTGAGGTAGTTATCAACAGTTTTATACCCTAGGGCATACCAAGTTAATTTTTTGTTTGTTAGATTTTGTTTAATTCTTTTTTTTTTTTTTTTTTTTTTTTCTATTTTATTTATTATTACTTTTCAATTTGTGATTATCGTTTTTTCTTTCTACCTATAATTCTTTATTTATTTTTATTTAATTTTTTTATTATTTATTTACACTTTGTTATTGATGTTAAAAGATAAAACCAGTTATGATGAAATAAATCTTTAAAAATATTTGATTAATTATTATAATCATTTTCTAAATATGTTATCATGTATTTAAAATGTTTTTGTTCCTTAAGCAAAATGTTAAACAACAAATTTTATGATCTTATTAAACTGAACTCTTTATTTATTAATTAACTATTAATTTGTATAAATACTTGTTCAAGTAATTGTCAATATTTTGTTTATTAGGATTTTTAATAATGTGATTTATGATTAGATTCTAAAAAAGAAAAGAAAAAAAAAAATGACAAATTCATTGCTATTATGCAAGTTTTGATAATAATGTTAATTAAAAAAAAAAATTATGTCAATAAAAATCCTTACATCAAAAAGGTTTCAAAAATATATTTATTTTATCTTTAATTAATCTGGCTTCTAATTCTTTATAAATATTTATCTGATCACATATTTAGTTACTTTTCACAGATAATTCTGATTTTAATTTATTTATTTATTATGAACAATAATTTCAATATCAGAACAAGAAAATATAATGAAAATATTTATATTTCATAAAACCCACCATAATTGTAAATGAGTATTATCAGAAGGATTTAAAAACATAAATTATATATGACTGAAATGGTCTTTTTTCAAATAATAATAATAATAATAATAATAATAATAATAATAATAATAATAGTAATAGTACTAATAATAATAGTAAAGAAAAGAATGATCATTTTATTCATCTGCTAAAAGACTGAAGAAAATTTGTAAAGAAAAATAATATTTTTTGTTTTTAAATTTTATAATCAATTATTCAAATTTTAATCTAAAAATTATCTGATTTTTTAGGTTAGGAAAGCTTAATTTCATAACTTGGAAATATCCTAGCTTTAACTTAAACTTTATATGAAGATCAGCTATAACAGTGTACAAAGCATTAGAGTTTTTAACATTACAGCCTAATTCAGTATCTAGTATGATTAATTAGCTTTTAACTACAGCAACGATTAATAACTGCAAAAAGGGAGAACAAGAATAACATTGCCTTCTTTTTGTGTTTTCCTTTTTCCTATTAATATCAGAGCTTTTCTTTCCTTTGTTTTTCATTTACTTTTTACTTTTTTTTTTATCCTCTCCACAAACTACTTTAGCATGTTTTTTAAACTAATCACTATGCAACTCTGTCACTGAGGATTTATTTAGTATTATTTCTGTGTGATTTCTCACCTTTAATTCTATTTTCTTGTATCATTCGGTTCAGCTCAATCAATTTCTGGCTCGTCTGGCTTCAGTGTGGTCTGTTAAAGGGCCTGAAGGATCCCAGTAAATCTTTTCAAGTAAAGAGTCCAAGCCAGATTATTATTTACATGTGTTTTCAGATCATGAAATTTGTTTGGAGCAATATTACAAATGAAAAACGAAAAGAAATGACATCAGATATTTGTAATCAGTTTACAAAATGTTGGAGTAAAATTGATTGTAATATAAATTAACACTAAAAATTTAAAAAACATATAAAAAAAACAACATATATAGATATATATATATATATATACACACACACATATATATAATAGTAGTAGTAATAGTAGTAGTATTTATAAATAATGTTTTCAATTTACAAAACATTAGTACCAACTGAAAAGTGAAAAAATTTTTTTAAAAGTTTCAGTTATAATTAATACGTATTGCTTAATTCATTTTTCATTTACATTTTTCATTTAAGATGAAGATAAATTGTAGTTCATTATTAAAAATAGGAAAAATAAAGTGTTATGACCTATAACTGTTAAAACAAGTTGTGTTTTTTGTACCTTTAATAATCATTTATTTGATCTCTGAAGTTATCCACAGGAAGAAAAACGATTTTTATTAGACTCTTTTTTCTTGATGTCTCTGGTAGGAATCAGGACTAATCTGGCTTTGATGAAAAAGGTTGACAGTTTTAATATCAGCACTGTTGTTAATTAGTTGTTGCTATTGAAAACTACCAGGTTGACATTTACAGTGATTAAGTAACAGCAGTTCATATAGTGGTGAACCTTTCTTTTTTTTTTTCATTTTTTTTTTTTTTTTTTTTTTTTTTTTTTTCTTTTTTTTTTTTTTTGTCCTTTCCGTACTAGCCAGACTCACTGTTTTAACTTTTTCAATCAAAAATTAGTCCCATAAATATCTGCATCTCTTTTTTATCTATTTCTTTATTTAGATATATTTTTAATTTCTTTCTTTCTTTTTTTATTATTAGTAGTCTGTTGTTGTTGTATTTTTATTTCTATTGTTTATTTATTTAAAATTTGTTTTTAATGTTGACTTTCTCATGTTTCTTCATGTTACTATCGTTTATTCTCTCTCTCTCTCTCTCTCTCTCTCTCTCTCTCTCTCTCTCTCTCTCTCTCTCTCTCTCTATATATATATATATATATATATATATATATATATCTCTAAAAGCTACAGTGATTGAATAGAATATATCTTTCATTTTAGTTATTTGCTCCTGTTACATCCAAAAACATGCTGCTTCCCTATTGATATTGAATTTTATTATAGTTCTTTATTTATATATATGTATGTGCTTGTACATTGATGTCTATTTACTTTTTCTTTTAAAGCCTTCTCGAGAACTGGCAGAACAGGTTAGTTATATTTCATTTACTTTGAATTGTGGATTTTATTTCATATAATATTAATTTTGAGGACTTCCAGATTTTATTTATAAGTGTAGCTATATTAATGAAATTAATTATTATAAGATAAATATATGTAAACAAAAACTATTAATACATATACAAAAATATTTTGCTTTGCTGGCTTCTCTGTTTAAATCATTATCATTTATTTAATGATTTGCATATCTTTTTATTTATTTCATTATTATTACTCTTTTTCACTTATTATTTTAGATTTATCCTTTCAGATATTTAAAGCATTTAGTTGCTGGTTTTTTTGTTTTTTTTATCATTAAAATCTACACTCTTTTTATTTCTGTTATTAAAGTTGTTTATTTTTATTTTATTTTTAGACTTTAACACAACTCCAGAAATTCCAAAAATATCTTTCTGATCCCACTATTAGGTAAGTAGTAATCATTTCAAATTAAAAAAAATTATTGCTTTATTTTTTTATTATTATTAATATTGCCAAAGGCCATTAAAGAAATTCTGACAGTAGAAGAAAATAATAGTCTTTGCCTATACACCCTATTAACTGTTCAATATAACATGAGATTTTCAACCTTGTTATCATAATTTAAAAATATTTTGTAAAAGTTAATCCAAAAACTAAAGGTGTTAGAACCTGTTTTAAATTTTACAAACACACACACACACACATTGAAAAAGAAAAAAAATGGCTAATAACAACAACAAC
This sequence comes from Chrysomallon squamiferum, assembly GCA_012295275.1. Taxonomy (NCBI): domain Eukaryota; kingdom Metazoa; phylum Mollusca; class Gastropoda; order Neomphalida; family Peltospiridae; genus Chrysomallon; species Chrysomallon squamiferum. Next base: position 2,187,296 of record CM022667.1, read on the forward strand.
AACAAAAAACACAAAATTAGATTTTACGGTGGCATCATACAAAGTTATTGGTTACTGTTGGCAAACAGACAACCATGAAGTCGTATTATAAAAACCTTTCATCTTTTCTAATCACATTAATTTGACGTTCTTGATACGGCCTCATTTGTTACCTAGACAGTCTCAGACCTCAAATAAGTACAGTGATGCAACTAGTTTATGCTTAAAGGATGTTATCAGTTTGTCTCTTCTCTAAAGTCTTTTATAGATTTTTTGATTTTCCTTTCTGATTTCTTCAGTATCATTAAACAGGCTAGAAAACAGATTCTTGAATCAGTGATAAATTATCTATTTTCTTTCTCGCTACATCTGTGTTTCCTGAACCCTATGCATAATGTCACATAACTATAGGTTAAAGATAATTTAATTGAATAAAATATTTCTTTTTTCACTGAACCAAAATAACTGATTCACAAAATGATGATTTTGTTTTGTTTTTGTTTTTTTGTTTGTTTTATTTAAATTATGCCCATTTTATTCTGTTCTTACAGTAGCATCATAAATTGAATCAGTATAAAACTAACTTATTATATAATGCAAACAGGGGATTATGTTCCACATAACAAAAAAATATATATTGTTTATATATTGCTGCTGTTTTGGAAAAGCATGTTAAACCAGCAACTAACTATCAGTTGCATGTTAGCTCCAGTGTTCGTGTTAGTGCATTAATTAGGGAACTGTTGGGGTTGTTTGTCCTACAAGCTCATCAGTTGATACTGATGTGATTATAGTAATTAAGTGCAATGGCTTATCCTCTGTTTCACCAAGGCAGGTGTAGATGCTGATTTGGACCAACAGCATAGTTAACTATAGTGTTTAGCAACTGCTCACAGACCTGAGTTACATATTTGTACATACAGATGTAAAAGCAAATTGTCGAAAACAAATCAAATAGACATTGACTGATAATTTCTGATAACTTCATCAATATTAACGCCTCATCACTGTCACTTGAAAATTCAGTTGAGTGATGTATAAATTCAAAAAAATAAAAATTTCTTTCTTCTTTTTTTCTTTTTCTCTTTTCTTCACTAACAAAAAGAGGAAAAATAAAATCTCATTACGCTGCAACAACTGCCTGTGTTTCCGGTAATTAACATGGCGTGCAGTTTTCTTCTGTCAACTGGAAAGTAGTGACGAGTTTCAATTTCACTGTCTAGTTGTGTTACCAGTTTCTTCTGTGTTCTGTCATTTAGTAACCAGTTACTCTAGCACTTCATCTGTCATGTTTATTACTTGACTAAGGAAGATCAATCATGTTTTATTTTCATGTATTTGCCATTGAATTATCAGATTTCAGCATCTAGCTACATACTTAGAAAACAAGAGCTGATGTGGAGTTCCGGTTTTTTGTTGATGGTTTTTTTTTTTAAATAATTTTTAAGCTTAATTGTCACTTTATATTAATTCATTCATTTATTTTATTCATCAAGTTAAGAGACACTAATAATTTATCTTCATTATATTTGACTGTGAATAAACATAGATGTTATTCTTGTTGTTGTTTTTGTTTTTATTATTTTGTTGTTACTGTTACTGTTGTCATTATTTTTATAACACGGAAGAGGATCAATCAGAATATATTATGCATGTTTTACTGTTTTACTTATTTCTATTTTATTTTTTATTATTATTTTATTTTTTTATGATTTTTGCCAACTTTATTTCCTGAATGTTTCATCATTTTTATTTTATTTTTTATTTTTGAACATTGTCAGTGACATGCACATATATGATTTCATTCTTCTTGAGTACTTTGCACGTTAATGATTCCATTTTTGCCACTGCAAAACTGACAGAAAATACTTCGTTACATGTTTTTGTTTTTGTCAAGAATTTCAGTTTTATTCAGTAAAGATTTTTCTTTACTTATTAGCAGTCTTCAAAATTATTTCCTGCTCTGTAAGTAATGTAACAGGATCAATTAAATTCCTGGTTCAAATAATTTAGGTCATTCAGAAGACCATGTCATTTACAAATTTTCATGACATTTACAAGTTTACCACCATTTAAGAGGCAAAGTCAGTTTTCCTGGTCTATAAAATTGAAAGCCAAGTCAAGATTTTGTAGTAAGCCAAATCATTTCTTTTTGCTAATCATACTGCAAGATACTTTATTTCCAGCATAAGTAATTTTTTTTGCTTACGTCATATAGTAAGCTAAAGCATTTATTGCAAAGGTCAAGTCATAGAGTAAGCCAAGCAGGTTTCTTGCACAAGTCATTTTGTAAACTAAGTTATTCCTTAGATAAGTGAAATAGTAAGCAAAGTCCTTGATCACAAAGGCTGTGCAGTAAGCCAGTGTATTTCTTACTCAAGTCATATAGTAAGCCAAATATATTTCTTGCATAAGTCATTTAGTAATCTAATTCACTTCTATAAATTGCAGAATAGCAAGTCATTTTGTTGGGCAAGTCATTGAATTACATTTTATTTGTACAGCTTAATATATTACATGATCCAGAACAGGTAGCAGACCAAGTTGTTATTGCAGAAAAAATAACAAAGTTTCTATCCAGATGTTACCTGTGCAATCACAGATGCTTTTATTTTCCTCAGTATTGTTCTTTGACTAGACTTAGCAACATGTCAGTCTGTAATTAGCGATATGTTGATTTGAAAACTGCGAAATGTTAGCAAGTGCAACTATGACATTAGAATAAGAATCAGGTGATATCTGTAATTAGTTAAGAGCGTTTTCTCAAACTGGTGAAACTTCAGACAGAGATTGGTGAAATACCTGCTGTAATTAGAGATTGTTTTCTAAAAAGATCATGTTCAAATTATTTAAACACCAATCTGAAGTTAATCTAATATCACTGGAAATCCTATTTGATCATGTTTCATATGGATGGTGTCATATAATGTAGATTAAAAATGTATACTTTTTTTTTTTTTTTGGTCTTGTTTTGATCCCTGGTTTATTGAAAATGTCTAGCAACTGAAACTTTTGATAAAAATAAATTTTATGAAATACTGTAAGTGTTAAAATGATGCTTTGGATTTTTGATGAATTACAGATATTGTCCATAGAGAAATAAATTTCTGAACTTAAAATACATTAATCCGATATTAATTTTGTCATTTAATCTAATATTAGTTTAGAAATTACTCTGAATTATTTTCTATCATCCATTAACATAAAAATATTTTTAATAATTAAATTCTGTTGGTTTGGAGATGGTAATCTCATCATATTTCTTTCATAATCAAGAAAATCAAAACAAATTTAACACATATGCACATGCACACAGACACACACACAAACACCTCTGTTCAAATGAAATAAATAATGTACATATAAATATTTTTAATGCATTATTTGAGAATTTAAGAGAAAGATGTTAGAACAGTGCTGATTGTTTGGTATCGGTTTATTTGTATTTGTTCAAATTCTGTAAATGTTTATGTATCATCCATATTTTAATTAGATAATACTTAATTATTTTTGTATGTGTTGACTGGTGTTTAAATGCAGTCATGTCCGAACTCTTAAAAGGGCATTGATCAATTAATTGTCATCTTCTTTTCTTTTTCTTTTTTAAGGTCTCTGCTCATTATAGGAGGTGTCAGTGCCAAAGAACAAATGGATGCATTAGATCGTGGGGTATGTGATTTATATATTTCTCAATATCATAGTGTATTTGTTTAAGTTAATATGATACAAGTCTAATTTATTTGAAAAGTATAATTATAAAAGTGAATGTAGACATCCATTGAACCAAATATTTAGTTATCTCTGGTTTTTGTGGCTGTGCATTGAAGGAAATACCATCCTCCATTCTCTTACTGAATGGAGTTAGTGATAAAGAATTTGCAAACAGCAGTGAAAAGTTAAAAATAGTTAGAATTTGTTAGCATTTAGTAAATGACTGGTAAAATTGGTTTTCTGTTATCAAAAAAGCAGAAACATTTTTTTCATTTCTTGATCTTGGAGTATTTGTTGGAATAGAAAAAGCTCAGCAAGCCTAACCCTCTCCCAAAAAACCCAACCTGATGTTAGATTTTGAAAGAAAACATATTTTTAAATTTTATTCTTTTAATATCTTTTTTCTTAAAAGATTCAGACTGAGCTTTACATTTTCAATCAGTTAACTGTCCATTTTCAATCAGTTAATTGTTAATATTAATTCTTTTCAGTCACACAAAACTTAGTTTAATTCAAATACATTCAGGTTTGGTTTCATTTCCTTCCGATAGTTCTACCTTGTTTTTTTTTCTTTTTTATTTATCCTGACTTCTTTTCTAGTATTAGTTGTCAATAACTATGGAAATATTTTAATTCCTACATGATTGACACTGCAATCTTTTTAAAGCATGGATGAATGAATCGAGTGATTACTTTAGGTTTGTTCTATTGACATATCACTGATTTATGCAACGGGGAAATACAAATATTGATATCATGTTTTATTCTAAAGTCCCTTTGTCTGATCTTTTAAATTGGCAGGTTGACATTGTCTGTGGAACTCCTGGTAGACTGGAGGACCTGATTTCCACAAGTAAACTGGCTCTGCATCAAATACGCTTCTTTGTTCTAGATGAATGTGTAAGTATTCACATGGGAAATCAAACATGTACATTTATCATGATCAGCTTAGATTGTGTCATTGACTCCTCCATATCATTAGTTTTGGAGATTGTGTATCACTTTGAACACAAATGACATTTTTGACTTTAGCCTTGTTTTTCTCTCTTTTTTTCTATTTCTTTTTTTTTTTTTTTCTTTTGCTTCTCTTTTCTGTGATGGTTTTTGCTTGTTTCATAACATGAATTTTTTTTTTTTTTTTTTTTTTTTTTTTTTTGAACTTAAGAGAATGGTTTCTGCCTCTATGAATATAGATAATTTCTTGTTTTCTTTATATTTGTGTGTTTAAATAATGCGTCTGGTTCCACTGTCAGACTGTCTAAATGCTATATGCATTTGGATAAAAGAGTGAGTAAGGTGAGAATTGAGAGAAAGAATGAGTATAAGTTAGTTTATTTTATGCAAAAAAAAAAAAAAAATAATAATAAATTATTTCTACAAGCTATTTGATATGAAAAGTTTATGAGATGTCAAGCAATATCAAAACTAATGTAGTAGTTACACTCCCACACAAATCATTAATATATAACATTATATGTTAAGTTTGGTACCAAATATTACAGAACAAGTGAATACACCTGTTAGTGATGCATTTTATTAATTCTTGAATCTAATGAATCTAATGGGTTGCTTAGTCTATGAGTTGCTATGTTTGTTGATTGCTAGTTAGGTTTTTCATTAGTTAATCTAAAGATTGAGTCAATACAACACCAAAGGTTCAAGGATTGACATCAGTGAAAGCTTTTAAATAAAGCCACTGATATTTTCTTTTGATAGTGCAAACAGCTGTATCTTTGTTCTTTTACTTGACCTTGTCTGACAGAATTAACTAAACTATAGAAGTTCTCTTATTTATTTATGTAATAATATAAATTTATATAATATAAATTAAACAAATATGAATTAATGAAACAATTAAAAATATGTTTTTGGTAATCATGATATCAATTAATTTTTTTTGGGGGGGTATTGTTTGTTAATGCCAGTAGACAAATATATGATAGATATTTCAAAAGATACTGCATGTTAAAAACAAATGAAAAAGAGCAAAAGAGGAGATTTTAATGTGCAGAGTTTAACATAAAAACTTTATAATAAATGTTTTTGTTTCATTTTTTTTTTTTTTTTTTTTATTAATTATAAATTGATTTTATAGAAAGCATTTAGATGCATGGAAACTTGTTCTGGAAGTGTGATTGTTATTGGTATGGACAATACAGCATTTTCTTGTTTTAGGAACTGTCTGAATTAACTTGTCAGTTTTTGTTGTAACCATCAGTGAATCAATGCCAGACAGTGTGAATAATAAAAATGTCAATATTACAACAGGCTGTATTCGAACATAAATGGATCATATCTGTTAAATGATGAGAATACTTCATCTCTGTTTAAAGATCTGAATAGTCCATCTCTTTTTAAAGACTTGAATACTGTATTTGAATTCAAACATTTGTACAGTCCATCTGTCTTCAATAATTTGAAAAGTCCATCAGTCTTCGGTATTTTGGATAGATCATCTGTCTTCAATGATTTGGAATGTCTGATTCTTGAATAGTTCACTTGTGTTTAAAGACTAGAACAGTCCATCTCTTTTCAAAGATTTGTATTCAAAATATTTGGATAGTCCATGTCTTGGGCAGTGCATCTGTATTCAAAGTTTTGAACAGTATTTAAAATTAAAGCTTTAATGCATGGTACAAACAGCTATGATCTAAAACTGAGTTTGTATTCAAGTCACAGAAATTAAATGACATTGTGAAAATTGTTCTTTGAGTTTAAAATGAAAAATTACAGAGATAAAATAAGATAATATTTATTGTAAAGAGTAGTTTGTGGTAAATAGTTTCAATTTAGATACAACCTATATAATATAAGCAAAAACTTACTCCATGAAAACTATAATCACCTTTAGATTTAAAAGCCAGACAAAAAAAAAAAAAAAAAAAAATTCAATTAAATTTAAAAAATGTTCTTCAGTAAATTGTAGTAAAAGTTATAAATAGATCTTTACCCTTTTAAGTTAATACTAAATCATTGTCTCAAAAATAATGACAGGGATCATTTTCTTCTATAAATAGCTGAACTAAACAAAATGAACATGTGTATGGAAAATTAACTATAAGACTTTATTTTGATAACAATTAATTTGAAAAATGCAGTGGCTACATAAAAAAAAACCCACTGATCTAATCATTCTAAAAATTGAAACATCAGCATTTCAGCAGCAGTTATTTCAACAAAATTAGTGGTGAGGTTTTATCCATTGCGTGATCTGACACGAATGACCCAGAGACGATTTATTTATTTATTTTGTTATTTAGTTCTTTTTTCTATCTTTTTTTTTTTTTTTTTTTTTTTTTTTTTTTTTTTCTGTGATTTTGTTTTTGGTTTATGTGGGGTTTTTTTTTTGGGGGGGTTGGGGTTTTTATTATATATATATTTTTTTTTTATTAATTATCTTATTATTTGTTTGTTTATTTATTTATTTTATAGGATGGTCTGCTTTCCCAAGGATACACAGAACTCATCAACAGACTGCATCAGCAGATACCCAAAGTTACTAATGACGGCAAACGATTACAGATGGTTGTCTGTTCTGCAACTCTCCATTCTTTCGATGTGAAGAAAATGGCTGTAAGCCTCATTCTGACAAGCTCATTCAAATGATATACGCATGTGATCTAAAACAGAAAGTGGTAACTGAAAATCATTAGCAATTACTGCTCAATGATCTGCAGACATGTCACCATGGCTTTAAAAACAAATGAATTATTTGTTTTAATTTTATTTTTGTATCGGTACGTCTGTATGTGTATGTGTATGTGTGTTTGTGTCTAAGTTAGAAATGGGGTTAAAAAACAGTTTTAAAAAACCTATTAATCTTTTTCTTTTTTTTTTTCTTTTTTCTTTCTTTTCATTGTTTCTTTATTACTTTATTTAATTATCAATGTTTTTCTTATTTTTATTTATTTATTTATTTATTCATGTCCACAAACATTTGATTATTTAATTATGAAAAAAAAAAAAAAAAAAAAATTACTTTTATATATTTTAGGAATTTAATTTATTTGGGGAAAAAATTGTGATTGCTTTCTTTCTATGTATTGAATGAGCAATTCATTTCTGTATGTTTAGTACTGAATTCAAATACATAAAACCTTTTGTTTAAATATAAAAATTCAGTTTTGAATGTAGAAAACATTTATTTTGAATGCAGGAAACCTTCAGTTTGAATAAGGAAACCATGAATTCATGGTATTTTCAGTCGAATTCTTGAAATGATTGATTGCAATTTATACTTTTTGTAACTAAATGAAATACATGTAGCAACATGACTAAGAATATCTGTATTAATACTTTTTGAACAGTTATTTTTATTAAGAACAAAACTGAAAGGACTAATAAGAAATCTGTTGATACTTTTTTGAATTAACCTTTTCATTACTAAATAAAATAATTAGATTTAACATGACCTGTACTGGTTCATTTTGAATTATACTTTTTGTTGCAAAACAAAATAACCAGATTTAATATAATCTATAGTGATTTGTTTTGAGTTATTCTTTCTGGTACCAAAAAAAAAAAAATTAAAAGGATTAGCATAATCCATACTGATCATTTTTGGAATCTGATATTTTTTCTGGTCTCTATTTCCAACTGAAGATGGATTTCACTTTGGCATGCACTGTTTATTCAGTTAGAAAATCTTGTTTAATTTCATCACTTTTTGGCTGGCACTGTGCAGTCAACAAGAAAAGAAAAGATCCAGACTGTTTCTAATTTCAGATATTGTTTTAGCATTTTTGTACTTAGGATTTTGTCAGTATGAAAGACATTGTTGCATATGTTGATTCATTTTCCATATGCTGGCAAGTTATTAGTAGTAGTACCTTTTTTTTCTCTTTTTTCCTTTTTTTTTTTTTTTTTTGACTATACCTTTGCCAAGAATGATTTTTAAGACATGTAACTAGTTAATTACAAAATCAATACATTTTATTCAGATTCATTTAAGAAATTAATAAAAATTACAGCTTGAAATTGTCCATTAGTATTACAATTATTTTATTCATTTGATTATGTTAAACATATTTCAGATTTGATGTGTGAGATCTTGTGTGAACATACCTCTATTTGTTTTCTACAAATATTATATGCAGTTAAGATAAGGATTTATTTTGTAAATTTTATATATATTTCATTCATTTTCCTTCTTTATCATATTTGAAGCATTCTGTATTATTATAGGTATATATATTTACTAAATATGTCACTTAAAAATGATATTTGGATTTATTATAAAAAGTAAACTTTTTTTTTTTAATTTTTTTTTTTTTTTTAATTTCAGGAGTAGTTAATGCTGTATTTATTTTTCCAAATATGTCACATACAGTTAATATTTGCATTTAATTTCTACTCTTTTTAATTTTATTTCTATTTATTTCTTTCTTTATATATCAGGAACGGCTTATGTATTTCCCAACATGGATAGATCTGAAAGGCCAAGATGCAGTTCCTGAAACAGTCCACCATGTGGTAATTATCTAAACATATTTAATATTATATATTTTATTTTATTTTAATCCATTTGTCCATCAATCGGTACAAGTTTTTATCTTTTTTATAAAATTGAGCAATGCTGAAACTAAAATATAAAAAGAAATAGAAGGTAAATAGCCTTAAGCCTATCAGAATAACAAATCTTCTGTAACTGAAATGAATCCACAGAAGTATTAAGAAGCCTGAAATTAAAAGGTTTTTTGGGTAAAAAATAACAAGTTAACCAATTTTCTGAATGTTTGTTTTATGGAATGGAATTATGGAGTTTTTATAGTTTTTGGGGTAGATTTTTTTGTTTGTTTTTCAAAAGAATTATTATTTTATATATGTATATGTTTGTGTGTGAAATGTGAAGAAAAAAACACAACCCCCCCCCACATTCTCACAGGTGTGTATGCATGCATATTCAGTCTCTCAGACACAGAAACACACAACCACACAGATAGACTACCCTCTTGTAATTTTTATGCTTTTGTTATTCACACTGTCTGATATTGATTCACTAGTTGGTTTTACAAGTAATAACAAACAGTGACAACTTAATTCTTGGACAGACAGTTCCCTGTAACAAGAATTATTTGTACTGTCTGCAATAAAAACAATTACACACCTCATGAATATAGTTTTCACACTGTCACACTCTCACACAAGCAAAAACTTAAAATATTACAAGCACTCACATATATACATAATTTAAACTATTTAATGCAATTATTTATAACTATCAAATTAATCTAATTTGAATAAATGAATGCATAAACATGCAAAGTGCTTTATTGGAAAAAAGTTCCAGGTGTTATTGTTTCTTCCACACAGACTGTCCTGTATTTCTTAAAGTGTGTGTATGTGTATTTGTGCATGTTTGTGCGTGTGTGAGCGTGTGTGTGTGTGTGTGTGTGTGTGTGAGTGTGTGTGTGTAACATTTTGAGGAGGGGAGTTTTATTTTATTTGTCTATATCATTATTATTTAGTATTATTATTATTTATTTATTTATTTTTGTTTTTAATTTTTTTAAATAACACCTTAAAGATTAGTATTATATGATACATCAGGGGAAAAATCATTAGCATTCAACCAAATATTTATTGTCTTCTATGGACAGTATGTTAATATCAGAAGCAAATAATATTAAAGGATGAGTTTAATGGGTTCTGTCTGTTTAAATGAAGCAGATTCCGGAGAAAACTTAAGAACTAACTAATCATTTGAGTTTCATTAGTACAGAATCGATTCTGATTTGACTCTGGAGCATAAAATGCTCAGTTATATATGTCGTAGGACCCTAGAGAAATCATATAGATTATGATTTTTGGTAAAATGAATAAAACTCTAATTGCATCTATGGACATTAATCCACTGTGTTGTGTGTGTGTGTGTGTGTGTGTGTGTGTGTGTGTGTGTGTGTGTGTGTGTTTTGAGAGTGTGTGTGTGTGTGTGTGTGTGTGTGTGTGTGTGTGTGTGTGTTTGAGAGAGAGATATTTTTGGGATTGTCGCATAAATAAATTGTATCCCATTATAAATATATATGCAAATATAAATCTATCCCAAGTACAGACATACATTTAATCAACATATCACCAACCTAACATTTATTTCCTCCATAGATATATTTGTAAATTGTTATCTTGCTCTCAGTGTATAGTATTTAATGTGTTTTAGGTTTGTATGGTGGATCCACGTAAAGACACTTCATGGAAAAACCTTCGACAACATGTCACCACTGATGGTGTCCACCGAGAGGACAGGCTTGATGGTTCAAGTCCAGGTAAGGCATGTTCTTTTAACAGATGTCCCTTTCTTACAACCAAATCATACACAGATTGATCAGGACCAGCTTGGAATGGATGTTTCTAGAAACGTACTTATTTGTTTATTATATTACCTAGCAATGGGCCACCTAGGGCATTCAGACCCCCAGTAAAATGGTTCCAAAAACATTAGTAAAGAAAGAAAAATATTAAAGTAACAGGAAGAACAGAACATCTGATCCTAACATTCATTCCATCCATTAATTTAGTTAAGTATACCTTATACTTTTCTGCAGTATCAATATTTTCATTATTTATTTGTCATTTCACAATTTTTTGTTTTCTTGTTCAGAAATAGTGAACTGTATGTGTAAGTAAATGTTAGTGAAAGAAAACACACACACACACACACACACACACACACACACACACACTAATTCATACATGTATCTTTGTATTACACTGTTGTAAAAAGTCTTGTCTTAAAATATGACTTGAATGTGATTGCCAGAAAGAGAGACCCACTTCAGTGATTATGTAAAGATTATCTGTAATCTATAGCTAACTGAAATACGATTGATAGCAACTTGCTGTGCAGAAAATGACTGAAATGACAAATCTGTCTTAAAACTGTCGATTCCCATTAGTGCCAGTTTGTAATTTTTAGCTAGCTATTTCCATGTGATATTTCACGATTACCCTGATTTGTAAATAATTACATTTAAACACATCAGTCTGTGTCAACTTGTGTCATGACCTAAGTATACTGGTGACCTAAATGCACACACACACACACACACACACACACACACACACACACACACACACACACACACACACACACACACACAACTAATGAGATCAGCTTATAATCTGACATTCCTATTTTATACCTGTGCAATGAATGACTAGTGATGTGTTGCTGCACCCATTTGTGACTTTTTCCAACATCCATCTAAGGCAAACCCCATGACTCTGAACATTTTCAGTGACTTGATCTGTATCATTTCTGACTTCATCTGATCCCAGTTGTCACATGACATCTACCCTATTTTGATATGTATCTATTTTTAATATCACCTGTATCCATTTACTGATATGACTGTGTACACACTTTAACTGTGTAACTATAATTGAGCCTGTTACTCCCTGGTGTCTAATTTTCTTTAAGTTTTTATTATTTTTACATTTATTGGAAACACAATTCCACACTTACAACATTAAGACAATGTTTTTGAATATCTTGTATTACCACAAGATTAGTTGCTCACATCCCTCTGGTTATTAACAGACATAATATCTCATTTTATTGTCTTTTTATTTTTATTATTATTGTTGGGGGTTTTAATGGGTTTTTTTGTTGTTGTTTTTGTTGTTTTTTTAAATCTTTTTACCATTTGTTTAATATACAAAACTAACATTCATTCTTCAGGAAATTATATTTCATCATATTTTTGCCATGATTTTTTAAGATATATTGCATGTGATACAAGGATTTAATATACTAGTCCATTAATGTTTCATCTTCAAGGTTTAATAATAGTAGTAAACATTAATATTTCATTAACATTTCTTATATTTTTATTACTTTTTGTTACCAAAGGATATGGCATTATAGAGTCTTCACTGACATATTTTTTTCTCTCTCTACATTGAGTCATAAGTATTGTATGGTATCTTTTTTGTTTTTTTAATAACTGATGTACCATGTTGTCTAGATGATATAAATCAATGGTTTCATAACATTTTGGAATTGCCATCCTTCTTTTCATCTCAAGGACTGTCTATTCCTTTACAGACTTTCTGTATAACTATAAAGAATTTTTATATAAACTTCACTGTGAAAGTTAAAAGAGAAACTATAAATTATTTTTATTGTATCTTATAAATGTCATTTGTGTTCTAAACTGGTCTGAACTGTATTCAGACTGATTTTCAAAAAATTAAAATATGATAACTTGCTTACTATTACTCATTTTATTTATAACTTGTTTCTTTTTTAGAAAGTAATTAAGTTTTATTTCTTACATATAGTACGTGACTTGTTGCTCTCTCACATATACAGACACAGCACACAAATATATGCACATTCTCTCTGTTTCTGTTTTTCTTTGTAATGATAAAAAATAATTAAATTTCTAATGCAATCCACATGATCAGAAACTGAAGTAGTCAAGGAAGGAAATGAGATTTTGAGCTGTTAATTAGAGTACCAAAGAAAATAGAAAATATTCATTCACATCTTTTTTAGATGTAAGAAAAACACCATGTTTACAAAAAATCCTTTTTTTTTTTTTTTTTTACTTTATCAATAAAAGTGTTTGAATGTGTATTTGAAGATGTATGTATTTATCTGTAAAAGAAAAATTCGGAATAAAAACTAATGCAGTTTTGAAATTTTAAATATTTCCTCTCTTTGTCCATATATTTGTAGAATTAAAAGGGACTACAGTGAAAATGTTTTATTCTTGCCAATGGTCTGGACATAAATACACTTCTGTAATTATATAGTTCTCGCTGAAACGAAGACAACAAAATTGCTGTATTAAGAAGTGCAGCTGTTGCATGATTCATTTAATAGTAAGAAGAATGGACATAACAAGAGTGATACATCACACATGTAGCTAATGAAAGTGTAACCATTAACCAGCCCATGAATTAGAGAAAAATAAATTCATTTTAAAAAGTCATTAATTTCAACTTGTTTTCACTTAATGGAATAGACTTAAAATACAACAAGCTGTTTTCTGTTGGCAGGAGAGAGATAGTTAAAAGTATAAAAAAAAAAAGTATTGTCATTCGTGACTAATATAAATTTTGAAATAACTAAAATATAAATAATAACAGTAACATATTAATTATGATAATAACAATGATAAAGATGATGTGATTGACAGAAGAATATTTAAAAGAAAAATCAGCACAATAATGTCGTCATTCTAAATGTAGACTGGTGTAGAAAGAAGAAGAAAAGAAAAACAGTAGTTTGCATCAGAATTGTTTTAGTTATCATCTTAATTATTTGAATGAACCTCAAATATTTATATAAACTACAGATTATTTTAAATGATGTGCTTACTAATCTATACAAATATCCATTGTTCATACCCTTATTTTGAATTGGTTACAGCTCAAGTTAAGAAAGTAAATTGTGTTGCTATATATCAGCGAGTATCTGTTATGTCCTTAAAAATTGTACCATTTTACTTTGACCTTCTGTAATGTGGGCTTATAAAGAGAAAATGTAGAAGACATATTGATTAGTATACATTGAATAACTTCTTGTACCTTCTGTATGTTTTTGAAAATCTTAAATTCAGTATCTAGATAATATATTTACTAAATGCATTTTCATTCTTACTAATAAATAAATATGAAAAGAGAAAACTGTTTTGATTTATTGTCTTGAGACTTTGTTGATTCCATTTATCTATTTTCCATTAAAGCAGGTGTCTATGTTTGGTTTATCAAAACAGTGATATGTGTCTTTCTGTGTGGCAAGATGAATACTTGTTTTTATTTATTTATTTATTTATTTATTTATTTTAACTAACTCTTTTTTCTATGTAAAACTCAATTTTCTTTAGTAATTTCAGTTCTGAAAAAAACTGTTACCAATATTGACAAAATGTTGGTTCCGGGTTGATTGATGTTTGCTAATCTGAAACTTTGCTTTTGTGAAGATTTTTGTTATTGAAACTAAGTTTTTATGCATTGACCTTAAGACTTAAATTTGTGTGAGAATTTTTCTTGTCTGTGAAGTGTTTGCTCTCCAGTTAACATTATTGAGATAATTTTAAAAGGTAATTTATAAAAATGTGTCTTGAATAAAAAGATAATATTCCAGAAGAGAAAGCATGTGCATGTACTTTATTTGTATGTAGGGGAGACATAGCATGTGATTATGTATGTGTGCAGTATGAGTTGATATGTTAGTTGCATTTATGTGATAAGTATGTGTGGGTGCCTTTGCATCGGCATATGTGTATACTGGGTAATTTTATGTACATACACATCTGTACAGGAAATATTGGTTTTTCAGTTATGTAAAAACAGAATAAAAGCTAATAACTTTTGTTAATGTTATATGTAATGTGTAAGTCTATATTTAATGTTTTTTTAAATATATAATAGTGCATCTTAGAAATTTGAAAATAGATTGATAACATTCTTAATGTGTTTATCATGATGAAAATAGTTTTCATTTGAAAGTTAATATTCAAACTTTAAGATCGTAGACATAAACTAATTTCTGACATACTAATAGATGTCAGTTGATACTTGACATGTGATAGTGTTGCCGTTTATTAATAGTAAATATTGATGGGATCACCACAGTTTTCAAATGATCAGATATCACGATTAACTAGATTATAATGAATATTTGTTCTGCAATAGCTTCATGCAATTTTTGATTCATGTCTTTTAGGTGTGTAAAGTATGATTTGATTATGATCCATTTCGAGCAAAATAGTTCAAACACAGGGCTATTAATAACAAATTTGCACAAATTTGATTTCTTCATTTTTTATAAGAACAAAAACAAGAAAATAATAATAATAAAGATGTGCTGTCTTCATACAAGAATATTTTGAGAAAATAAAACATACACAGATTAGCTTGGCTTTTTCTGATCTATTTCTTACAAAATTTTTAGCGCTGTTTCTGCAAAATGGCTATGGTTGATTACCACTTATTTTGTTTTAAAATCAAAACTAATATCTGATTCTATTTCTCAGAAATTTACACTTTACCAGGTTTTCTTTATAAATATTTGAAATGCTGTAGGTAATATAATAACTTGAAAAATCAGTATTATTTAATGTTTTTTATTTATTTATTTTGTTTTGTTTATGCTTTTACTAAGATAAAGGTGTATTTATGATATTAATTTTTTAAAGTCTGAATTATTAAGTATACATTAAACAGATATAACTGATTTTTGTAAATGGATAGATAGACAGACAGACAGACAGACAGACAGACAGATAGATAGATAGATATTATTTAAATTCATAGTTTTCTTACAAATAACCAACAAAAAAAATATGCCTACCTCATGATAAATTTTGTCACAGTGATTTTATGTTGGCAGAATGAGGTTTCTGTGTCAATTTTAGAAACTAAATACAAGATATTAATAGTGACAAGAAATTATCTAAATGTTACATTATCGACTGAAAAATATTTTCTTCAAAGCTATTTCCATTGCCACAATAGGATTATGATGGGCATTGAAATAAAATGAATTTCATGAATCATGTCAGCATTTTCTTCCTGGTGTATTTTCTAGCATATTCAGTGTTTTTCTATAAGATGGTAGCAGGCTTTTGTTGCTTGAGTAAACCTGATTATTAGATTGAAAGTAACATTGACAGATGATGTTGCAAGCAAATTCAATGCATTGTTCACAGACACTCAAAGAATATTCATAGCCGTAGCAGTTTTCATCATCAGATTTCAGTTAAGACTTTTGATCAGGGTGAAAACTATTTGTAATATTATTGATATTGTTATCTTTATCTTGTATATCATCATATCATTTATATTTATAATCTAGCTATCTATATAATTGATTTTTAATTTTGTATTCTATCTTCTTTTTTTTTCTCTTTATATATATTTTTTTTATTATTATTATTTCTTATTTTTATTCTTTCCATTATTTAAAAAAAAAGAAAAATGTTTTATTTGTTACCTATCTTCGATTATCTTTTTTCTTTGTTTTGCATTCTTTTTATTTTTCTCTTCATCTGGTTCTCTTTAACCCTCAATCAATTCTTCCTTCGTTTCCTCTTCAGTTATGCGTTTGTTTATTTCTCCTTTGTTTTTATTTTATTCTTTTATTTTGTTCCTCCAATTAGTTCTTGTTAATTTTCACTGTTCAGCTACTCCATTTATTTGTCTTTCTTTCTATCTTTATTCTTCATCTTATTGTCTTCAATCTTCACACTATTCTTCTCCATTCCTTTGTTTTCATAACCACAAGTCTGAATGGTAAATACTTTTTTCTGATTTTCTTAATTTTCGTTATGAGAGCACAAATAGATAATTAGTCTAGACATGCTGATTATGCTTTCATTAACAGCACAAATATATGTACTAGAGATGCTGATTATTCTTTCATTAGTAACTATTCACTGTATAATTACTAATTGTAATCTCAGTTATGACGTGTGTAATATTTTGGTTGCGTTGTAATTACTTATATTAGTTATTTTTATTTCTTCCTGTTACAAATTATTTGTATAAGGCTGTGCAGTCATTGAACTGGTCTAACACACACCAGAATGTTGTTGCCCACATTTACAAAACACATTTGTTTTGACCATTGCACATTTCCATTTTTTTTTTTTTTTTGCTTAAAGCATCAAAAGTTCTGCTCAGTAGTTTGCAAAAATTAGACTAACTAAAGTAACAAATTAATAACTGTATTACATGTTTGTAATATAAATAATCCTTAAACACAGAGATCATTTTATTACAATTTTTATTACAATTATTATTGTTGAATTTTGTGGATGCCATTAATGAACTTAATTTAAGAGATTACTTTTTTCTTTTCTTATTCACACACACACACACAAACATTATTTCATTTTATTTCATATTTCATAAATATTGATTTGAATTCACTTTGTATTTTCTAAATTGATGTCTGAGTTCAGATAATTGTAGAGAAGAAAAACAAACAAAATATTAATGATGTGAAAAACTAATGTTGTTGTTGTTAAATGTTAAACATAACAATGTGTAGCTGCTACCATTTGTCATTGTAAATACTACCATTAAGGAACAAAAATTTTATTAAGTTTGACTTTAAAGCCATACTATTTATAATATTATAATTAAAGCTTATTGAAGAATTGAAGAGTCAGAATTCACTAAGCATTTGCTGCAAAAAAACTTCTAAAAACATGCTATTAGATTTTTAAATGGTTTTTTTCTGATCCTTTTTTTTTCTTTTTAAATTATTTTCTTTTGTTATTTTAGATCTTTTTACAGTTTGTTAAACAATCTACTTTCCTTAAAGGCAGAATTATTTTGTTTTTTCCACTTCAGTTAGTTTTTTATTATTACTGCAGGGAAATTGGCTTTTAGAAAGTCCTTGAATTTTGGAAGATGCAACTTTATAAAATGAGATAATTAGGAAAACAAAAATCAAAAAGATTATATTTAGATTTAAAAATTTCATTTATTTGTACTTTAATTTCTGTGCTACAAATAATGTATAAAAGGCATGCTATTTTTATTGTTTTCTGTGTGAATCTGAAGATAAAAAGATCCTTGCTGCCTAATAATTAATAATAAATAACTCTTGGAATTGAAGCACTGGAGTTGTATTATTATTATTATTATTACAAAGCAAGTTATTGGACGTCAAATAATTAAAAAAAAAAGTATTTAATTTAATTTTTGTTTACATCTTTTTCATTCATTTAAACATATTAATAGCAGCAGCAATAATTTTTATGTTCTACTGATACAAAACAGTGTGTTTTCTTTGTTGTTTTGGGTTTTTTTTTTTTCATTTTGTTGGGGGGTGGGGAGCAGGTGATGTTTTTGTTTCATCATATTCCAGTATATTACTGTAACTTCTTACTACCACGATTCTAAGGATTTATCTTTCTAATTATACATCTTTAATGTGTGCCATTGCTATACCATACACATGATATTACACATGACTGATTTAATGTTACAAACCATGGATTTACCAGAGCAAGTTTTTCTCATTTGTCAGCATATTAACAAAAATTATCTGATACCTGATAATATTGATATATAAAGATACAAATCTGCATTCATTTATTTCTTACAAACAGCAACCACTTTCCCACAGAAAACAAAACTAATCATGATATTCCATATTGTTGTGTCAAAGTCTCAGTTCTTTGACTTTAGCTGACAGTTTTGGCCAGTGGTTCAAAGTGTGGGTTCAGATCTATAGAGAATGGCTAAAAGTGGACTTGAGTGCATTGTGTGTGTGTGTGTGTGTGTGTGTGTGTGTGTGTGTGTGTGTGCGTGTGCATGCATGCATTTAGGTGTGTCTGGGTAAATGTGTTTGTTTTGATGTTCTTTACTCATATTCAACACACACAGACAAGGAATGAAAGCAATAAAATTTTGTTCCTATTTGCTAATTTTTCTAAAGACTAAGATGAAAAATAATCAACAAAATATTTTATTCTTTCCAACTAGAACATGTCTGTAACTGCTTATTTTGTATAATTCAGTTTGGAGACATCTGTCTGGTCTGGTACATTTAAAATGGTGGAATCTTTTCACAATATTTAATTCTTGTTTGTCCTAATAGTTGGAAAATGTTCAGAATACCAATCAGTATTGATTTTTCTTTCTTAATTTGAGACCTAGCAGTTGTTGGAAACTTGTCTCTCCTATTTTAGACATCCTCTTCTTCTTCTTTTTTTTAATTTTTCTTTTTAAATATCTTCTCTATAATTTTGGTTCCATTAAATGCAGAGCTTACATGGACTGCAGTGTACTATGATGAATAAGTGCCATAAATTTGTAGATGATTTTAAAAATGATAATCTTCAGTATACAGTCCAAATAACTTGTTTTTAAGAACATTTGTTTTGTGCTAGTAAAAATGATTTTTTTTTGTTTTTGTTTTTTTTGACTGGTCTGTTTTAGGTTAGTATTACATAAGAACTGAAGAAGTAGTCACTATATACTTCTCCAGTTCTGCAGATTTATGTCTACTAGTATAAACTTTTCATTAAAGCCTGCCACACAAATCATTGAGTTTTATCCATCTTATATCCAACTTGGTGACTGCTTTGTCAGCGGTGTTGGTATTAAAACTGATAGCAAGTTGATTTTCTACCAGATTCAGAACTGTATTGTTAACTGTATTAGACTGCTGCAGTTCCGCTGACAAAACCTCAACCAGTCATGATTGGATTTTCATCATCAATGCTGATTTTAATGTCTGTCCATAACATTGTCAAACTAAATCTATACCACCTCATAAAAAAGAGGGAAAGAAATGTGTTAAGATTATTAAATTGAAATACGATGAAACAAAAATATTAAAAAACAACAACAAAAAACGAAGAAAACACATTGTTTTGTATTTACTATTCTTCTTAGCACTTCAAACATACATGTACACTTAGTTGCATGCTTGATTTAAGAAACTTATTTACATTTTTAATAAACTGAGATTGTTTACTTAACAAATTTTTTGCTTTCATTAAGCTTATCTTTTATTCTTTTTTTCCTTTTTTAAAATTAATTAATTAATTTTTTTTTTTTTTTTTGTCTTTTTCTTTAATGTTTTCCTTTAAAGAATTAATGATTATTATTAGAAGTTACATAATTAGTATCTATGAACACATGCTAATATTAGCACTGAAAGATGATCGTTCTTGTCTCGGTGGTTAACTTGTTTTGAAACCAACACAAGACCTGAAGGAAATGGTTTTCTTTGACACATTTCTAGAGGACATTATTGTAGCAGCAGCCATCTGTTTTAATGAGAATAGTTTTTATCTGCTTGTTATATACTCTCATCTTTCAACTAATTTGATATATTTGTACTTTACTACTTCTCCTTCAGGGTTCAACAAGTAATCTGTACTTTTTGAGTTTGTATGCGTGTGTTTCAGTTCAAGCTATTTTGAATTTGATGAAACTATAGAGCTGTCTCAGAAGGTTCTTACTGAAATGAACAGTGAATTTGATCTTCTATAATTTTAAGATCTGTCTTGAGAAAAACAAGCAGTTTTATTTTTCAGTGTATGCTGGTGCTTGGATATTGCAGGATAAATGCAAAACCTGGAATACATTATATTAATATTGATATTATGAAACCATTGGTTAATTTGAAACCATCATCATTACGTTTACATGAGAATTTCTTAATATAGTTTTGGCTGTTTTAATCTATGTCTTAAAATTATATTTTGAAAATGAAAATGACTGCTTGATATTTTGGTAATTTTATCAATGTGAATATATGTATTTGTGTGTGTTAATGTGCATCTGCAAGATTACCCTGAAATGTATTAGATTTACGTAAAATATTGGTTGTAAATGTGCCACTTTCACTAACCCAGTATAGAATATCATTTCTCATTGTTAAGTTATTTTGCCTAAAATTTTAGCACTCTGTCAAATATTTTGGATAAGCATTGTATAGAAAAACATGGACCATATATAGGTTGAGTGATACGATCCTCAAGATCTTTATTACCTGATGGTTGGTTTTCTTGTCAAATTCGTTAGTTCTGTTATAAATAACCTCCCACTCTCATTAAAGTTGGATAACTCTGTCACTAACAGTTTGGACGTGCATATACCTAGATTTCTCTTTTTCTGTTATTATTTTTATATGTCCGTTCATAAAACCTCTTCTTCAGTTCAATGTCTATAAGCAATTGCAGATTAAAGAGAAAATCTGCTTGAAGATGCCAATGTAAGTATAGTGAATACAACTACTTTGATTTACCAGTGTTTTCATGTGAAGGACAGGCATAAATATTTCTCCATCAGCTTAAGATGAGAAGAATCAAAAGATCATTGGAGAGTCTGCTCTAGTGGCTTTCACTTAATGACAAATCATGCTTTCAACTCAGAACTGTCAACTTACCATTCTATTTGCCTTGCTGTAGCCTGACCCTAGATCCACACCACTGATCTCAGATATATGACCACTATAAATCTAATGTGTTTTGTTAATGGACTCCTGACATTGACAGACCATTAGTGAAAGCGTGCGGTGTAAAATAGTTTTAAGATTTTTAATTTTATTTTTAACATGCTCTTAGTTCTTGTTCTGGGTTTTTTGTGGCAGTTTATTTATTTATTATTAACTTTTTCTCTTTTTTTTTTTTGCTGTTTTTAATTTTTAATTTAATTTTATTTAAATCTTTTTTTTTTTTTTTTTTTGAAAGTTCATTTGTTGTTTAATTCTATAAGCAGAGTATATAAAAAGAACAATAGAAAAAATAGAAAAGAAAAAGAAGCAAAAACATATCCACTCAGTCCAAAATTACCATATTCAGTCATTTGATAACCACGTCTTCATTCATTTACAATATTAAAAAGTTAATGTTATTAGGATAAAAGTAATATATGTATGTATGTATATAATATATCAGGAATTTGATCAATGAAATGACTGAAATGAAATGATAAATATTTGTTTGGTATATATTTTCATATTAATCTTCAATGTGTAAATGATGCATGTTTGAAAAAGGAGAGCTGATCTCTGCTGTTACTTATTCAGCAGATAGGAATCAGTTATGTGTAGTTTCTCCACAGATCTTTTATAAATACTTCCTGAGGCACTGTAAAGAAAATGTTTATCTTGTGTGCAAATAACAGTTTTTGAATGATTCTTTACTGCAACACTTTATGAATAAATAACCATCAATTTATTCAGTGGCATGGCCTGATTGTCAGAAGATAAGACTTCTGGCCTCTTTAATCAAGATTTCTACACAATTGTTTTCATATTTGCTCTCAAAGCCATGAATAAATTGTTAATATATCACCAACTAAAAAAATAAAATGCCTGGGATAAATATATGTCTGGCAGTGATAAATGGTTACTGATTTAAAAATATATATATATATATATATATTTTTTTTTTAGTCTGTTCATCATTACTGGTTTATAAACAGCCAAGTTGTTTATTTTCCTATTTGAGTAGATGTGTATGAGATATCTTGTGTTTCTTGAATGATCTTCTTTATGTTATTATAATAGAATTAAGAAAACTGAAAATCAAATATTGTTTTTACAGAGTTTTATTTCTTCTTTTTTTTTGGTTTATATATTTATTATCTTGATTTTGTTGGGGTTTTTAATTTGTCTGTTTATTTGTTTTGTTTGTTGTTGTTGTTTTAGGATATTAAGATGATTAACTTACAATTTTAAAAGAATAATAATAGTTGTGGTGATGTTCAAGAAAAACTGAATTCTTTATATTATAATGATAATGATTATTATGATTATTTTATGTTAATTATAATTATTTAATTTTTTTATTATTATTATTTTTTTTTTAACCATCTTCCAAAGAATTTAGTTTCAGGTTTTTAGAGTTAAGTTAATGAATTTCATTTTCTTTCTTCTTTTCTCCATTTTTTCTTTTTTTTTCTTTTAAATTTTTTTTTGGCAATACTTTTCTGTTTCTTCTTTTTTTTTTTTTTTTTTTTTTTTTTTTTTTTTTTTTTTTGGGTTTTCATTTTAAATTTTCTTTTTTATTATTATTATTATCTCACAAAAATTGAGCTTGTTACATAACGTTCATCAGACAAATACAACTCATTAAATGTTTGCCTGACATTCTGAATAGAGATGAAGACAGGCATGAACATGAACTTGTCTTCATTAAGAAAATAGTTAAGGGATGTAAAACGAGCCTCGTAAAAGTCACATAACAGAAGAAAAGCTTTTAATTGTATGTCAAATTATGTAATAGCATCATTAATTTCTTTATCTGTATCCGATTTGTTTTTCTCATTTTCTTTAACCTGTATACTTGCTAGTAAATAAAAAAGAAAACATTTTCTTCTTCCCATGTCAGTATCACTTTGTGAGTTGGACTTTATTCAGAAATGGTTGGCTTATGGAAAGTGGCCGTATTTATTTAATTTAAATCATACATCTAAATGTAGATCAGTATTAAAGTAGTATTTAGTTAGTTTATTTTTGAAATTAAACTCTATTAGTACTATTATGTCTTTGTACTACATGAGTATATTTACAGAGTATGAACTGTTTTGTAAAACTGTATACTCATATGCTGTTCAGACACTACTTATGTAGATCCATACTTACATAGCAATTCCTAACTTTTTGTTTAAAATTGTTGGTCATACATGAGTATTTTATAAGGTATGTAACCAGTAGTTAACCTTTTTTTTTTTTTTTTTTTTTTTTTTTTTTTTTTTTTGACATAATGTATAGATTAGGAAAATGACCATACCACAGTTTATATATATATATATATATATATATACACACACACACACACACACATATACCTATTGGGTTTAATGTATGATAAACTTCATGTGCTTGAAGCATAAAACATATCAATATACTTTTTATATTTAGCAAACTGCAAAAACCAAATCTGCTAACATATTTTCACAAGATACAACAGTATTCTTTTTTTTTATTAAGTGAATACTAAAAATCTATCTGCTAACTAAATTTTCCATAAACTAGCTACACATTAAATGTCAAAGAGTTGCATGTAGCTCCCAAGAAATAGTTTGATTCCTGGTATATAATGAGGCATGCTGTTATTACCTTTTCCTTTTATTTTTTGATCAATAATTACTTAATGTTTTTGTTACCATTAACTGAAATTTTTCCTTTTGAGAGAGATTTGCTAGTGCATAAAACTACAATGATGCAAAATGACATTTATGTAAATCATATACATAAAAAAGAAGAAGGAATCGTAATGAGATATTCTGTTATCTAATAAAGCTAATCTGCTTTCAGTTACATAAACAAATCTTTTATCGTTAGTTAATTTTTACAAGAGATTTGCATAAAACTGCTGTGAAATGTAGCATTTTCAAATTATACGTTGTGAATAGATCCTTTATTAAGAAAATGATCGAATAATATAAAAAAAAATATTAGGAAAACACAACCACAGTTTGTTAGATATTTTGTTAAATAATATTGTTAATTCACTGATATTTTATCAGTTTTATTTTATTTTATTTTATTTTTGTTATTACATTTCATTTTATATTTATTTATTTATTTTATTATTATTATTATTTTTGTATTTTATATTTAGTAATTATTTTTATTAAAGAAATAATTTTTGAACTTACTGTGCAACACTGATTCATCATTTTAATATCTGGTTTTTTAATTAAGAAAATTGTCAGATAAAACTTGTAAAAACTGAATAGGTTAAAAACAACAAAAAAGATATTTTGTTATGATGTCATTAATTCACATTTTCTATTTTTATTTTTTTTTTATTGTTTTATTATTACAATTTTATTTATTCTTATTTTTGTTTTTCTTAATCATTTTCTGTTAAGACTTACATTTGCTAGTGAAACAACTGAATTATCTTTTTAAACCTAGTGACTACATCTTCATTTAAATAAAAATAATAATAATAATAATAATAATAATAATAATAATAATAATGTTTTAGTGACATGAAATATTGTATAAAACAAATGTAAAAATTTTGAAGGTATAATAACATAATGAAATATTCATTTTATTTAACAGCATTAATCTCACCTTACATGTAATATTAAAAACTCGTTTCATTATTAATTTACTTGTCATTTTACTATCACTCAGGGATTTGCTAGTGCATAAAATTGCAATGAATTACTTTTTTTTTTTTTCATTAACCTTTTAGTTCAATAATACAAAATAACATTTCTGTAAATTACGTTATAAGAAGAGCCTGTAATGATTCATTTGAATAGTAAATTTAATAAGCTGTCATTTTTAAAATATCAAAATACTAAAAAGATTCTTTTTAATCAGCAAAAAAAATAACTTGTCACCCATTCAGACCTGGATTTTGTTCTCCAACTTTCTTATTAATCCACATTCATTAAATTTGAAAACATTATTTTCAGTTTCAACAGCTTTTCCTTTTCTTTTTTTTCAATGCACAACACCAGAAACCAGTTTTAATAAATGATTTTGAAGGAAATGAATCATATTTTATTACTTTCTTCAGTATCTCTAAATCCATTATATTTTCTATTTTAATATTTAACTGTTTGTTAAGTATATCTTTAGAGATGATATATAGGTGTGTGTTTTTGTTTTATAGATTGTTGCTGTAGTAATAGGTATACTAAAAAAAAATGAAAATACTTTTGGATCATGCTTTATGTAATGATTTATAATTGATCATTTGCACTAATAATAATAATAAAAATAATAATAATAATAATAATAATAATAATAATAATAATAATATAAATAAAATTAAATTTTGAGTTGATCTCTTTACATTTATTTTATCATTTTATTTCATAAACCTGAAAATTGTCTAACTAAATATAGATTATTTCAATTTGAAATAAAACCCATAAATGTAGCATAAATAAAACCATAAATAAATTGAAAGATAAAATGTCTTGTTTACCAAACCGACCTAAGCCAAATGTTAACAACTTATTGCCAACACTGATGGTAATAAAATAATTCAGGTTATTCTACAAAATGTTTCCACTTCAGATGTTGGTGCACAAATGCACAGAGGTTATTGCTGTTGATACATAAATAGAGATCTATGCCATGATCAACTAAATAAGCAATTTTTGTTTCTTTTCTATTTTTAATTTTTTATTATATTTTTTTTCTCAGTCTTTTTATTTATTGTATCATTTTGTTGTGTCCAAATTAATGACCTTTTTACATTCACTATGTAACTGAAAAATTACTGATCCTTTTTCTCTCTTTGTTCACAGTGGTATCAGCAGTAATAAATCAATATTATGCACCTTCCCATAATTTTGAGAGAAAATCGCTTGAATTTGTATCTACCAGAAAAATATAAATATATATAGATATGTATATACATATGTATATGTGTATATATATATGTGTGAGAAAAGCATATATATTTATATATGCTTTTTGCAGACAATTTATGTTTAAATGAAAACGGAGTATATCAAATCCAATAATTGTTTTAACAAAAAATATTTTGACATTAAGATCTTAATGTGATCAAAATAATAAGGAAAAAAAGAAGAAAGAAAAGAAATAAAAGGAAATGTAGAATCAAACAAATAGCAACAAAAAAAATCTCTTTGAGTTATTACTAATCCCAGTTTTAATATACTGAGCATGATCTGAGCATAAAATTATCAATGTGAGGGAGAATCTATTAATGGATAAAGTATATTAATAGTTTTACGACTTTGATCAGCACAACTGAGAAAGTATTAAAAACTATTTTTGCATCTTTGTTTTCTTTTTTTTTTTTTTTCTTTTTATTTCCTGTAGAATGTTTTTTTCTTCTATAAACAGCTTTTTTATATCAAGTTTACCACACCATTAATTGTAGGTGGGTGTTTTTTTTAGGATTTCTATTTTCTTTTTTAAATTTTCTTCTTTATACTTTATTTTTATTTTTTGTGTTTGCTGTTTTCCTCTTTTCTTTTCTTTTTCTTTAATCTTTTTTGTCTTCTGGGGGTTTTGGGGTTTTTTTTTATTATTATTATTATTTTATTTTTTTTGTTTGTTTGTTTGTTAATTAAATAAAAGCAAATTATCTTTTTTCATCATTTGTTTTTGTGGGGTTACCTTTGATTTTCTGTATGGAAGATATTCTTTATTTGTTTATTTAGTTTTAAATTTTAATTTTAAATTTTAGTTTGAGGATATTGGCAGCTGCAGTAATTGTAATTTTTGTTTATTTTAATTTATTTATTTATTTTTTTGTCAAGTTGTTGGCAAAGATGTTGCTGTAGGTCTTGTAACATTTAGTGGCTTCATAAGATCCAATACCCATTTTAAAACAGCAGCCTTCAGCATTGTGATGAATTTATGTTGCCATTAAGGTGTTTTCTGAACATAAAAAGTTAATTAAATGTTGCCAAACTAAACTCATATATACAAAAATATAGATAGCTGAAATGTCATACAAATATCTGTTAAAATATGGCAAGGGTATAATGATTTAAAATGTTGCAATATTGCAAGCATGTCTGTTAAATAAAATATTGCTATGTGGGAAAGAAATCTGTTAAAATATTGCTGAATGGCAAGGTTTTAAGTTAAAGTAGTGCTATATGACAAGCATTCAGGTTAATGTACTTGTCAAACTGCAATATTTTGATTTCCAATGGGCATATCTCTCTTAATCTGATAACTGCAAAAGAAATCTAAACAGTATGATTATGGTCAAGCTGGCATAAAAATGTCATAGAAATGCTTCATTGGGTTGTTTTTTTTAAAGTAAAAATTGTTATTATTAACACATGTTCCATCCAAGCCAGTTTTTTTCAATTGTTTTATCAAAGATCTTAGTATGTGCTTTTCCATTTGTAGGAAAGAATGCATAAAACATCATTGCCTGCTAATTCAAAAGCAGTAATCCATAATGAGCTGGAAGAAGGTTTCCTTTATTAAACATGTTTATAATGCCATATAAGTGCAGAATAAAAATTACAAGAGACCATTGTAAAGAAACAAAATAAATGCCTTCTCCCAAATTCAAATTTAAAATTCCTGGATATAATTTAATACTTTAAGAAAAATATACATAACCGTTGACTTTCTGTGAAATCTCACTGAGGTGATGTGAATGTGCAGTGTTAATGTAACCAGTTATAAAGGAAGAGTGTGTTTCAAACTATTTGCAAACAGTTTCGGCTTTGATAATCAAATTTGCACATTCAGTCTGCAGCAAGTAATACGTTTTTAAATGGTTTCTTGGCAAACCTGAATGTAATCATTTAAAGAATGTCTCTGTGGATAACACATTCAGCATACTGATGTTTGTGTGAGTTATCTCACATCTATTTATCATCTCCTTGTAGTCTTAAAGAGTGTGATCCCAAGAGCAAAAATAAAGACATTTATGTATTGACTTTGGTGATCCTATCTCACAAAAATGATTTGGCCATGTCTACAACTAGTGGTCATCGTTTAATTGAGCTTTCGTAGATTGCAAATCAATTTATTGAGTGTCAGTGTTGTCGCTCGCAAGTGAAAAAGGTTGCAGGACAGTTCAAAGAATGAACAGAGATCAAGTAAATCCATACGTAACTTGATGGACTGGTAAAAGATGAGTTACTTTTTCGATTGCACTGATTCAGTCTTAGGTGCTATAAATCTTGGGATAAACTTCCCAGCAGGCATTATGCTGGCATTTACTAACTCTGAATCATGAGAATAATAAAGGATAATGGACTTTATTTGATTATGTTATGTTATATTTTTATTTATTTTATTGATTTATTGATTGATTGATTGATTTTTTCTGTAGAAGCTAATGGATGAGGGATAAAATATAGAAGTGTTCTGAAATAAAACAATACACATACATTCATAATAATAATAATAAAATCATTTTGAAAAATTAATCAAATAATTAACCAAAGACATTAAAATCTAGAGAAGAAATATATTAGTAACAGAAAACAGATCTAATTTGAAAAACAATTTATTTTATTTAAATACTATTTTTTTTTTTTTTTTAAATCTACTTATAAATCTAAATTAATCATGTACCAGATTTTTAACTTTCATTAAGAAAAATATTACAGCTATTGACATTTACAGAATAACTGGTTACGTGAGTTCATTTCACCTTGAGGCATGACAAAATAAAGTATTCTGTAAGGCTGAATTGGAACTAATATATGTTGGCACTGTAGTGAAATCCAAGTCCAGGTTCGATATTGCCTTTAGCATGAAAACTGGAATAATAGTGGAGTGATTGATGATAATGTAGCAACATCACTATTATTTGTAACAGTGGAAGCATACACTCTTCTTTCCTTATGTGCTCTGATAATAGTATTTGATCACTTAAATATGGTCAGAAGTTTTAAAAAAGTCAACAAAATGTTGTAATGGGGTAATAAAAGAAATTCAGCGTGAAAATAATACTAAATACAGTAATAATGATGATGATGATGATGAACATTTAAATAAATTAGCAAGAAAGTTTAAATTAAATTTCTTTTTTATCCAACCTATTTAGGGTATGATTGATTGTGTTTAACTTTGATCCTAATACAACTAACAAACTATTTCAAATCTGCTTGTCTGTCCATTAACTGAATGTAAAATATGTCAGTCTTGGGCACTAGTCTTACTGCTTGAAGAACAAGGCACTGAGTTCAGTGTGAAACTTCTAATGCAGTAACATAACAACTCTGCACTGTCGTTCACAAGCACAGCAAAAAATACTGCTCATCTATGATTAATAAAAAGGTTAAATCTTACTTGAAGCAGAAAACCAGTTCAGTGGCAAACTTCTAATACAGCAGGATAATGTAACTGTTATACAGTGGGATTCTCACCACAACTCAAAAAAAAAAAAAAAGCCTGAGATTAATAAAAAGGTTAAATCTTACTGCAAGCAGAATAGTGAGGATGTCTTAATACAAAGACATCATAAAACTTTGTTATATAGGTTGAAGTCAGCATCCAAAACCAAAACAAGAGAGTCCTGAAACTTAACCAAATCTTGCAAATTCTCATACATGGTAACAGTCCAAGTACCCAGCATTATTACACAACTGAACACAAATGAAAAAAACTTTTATCTAACCAAAATAATTTTATCAAGCATTAAAGGTTACTGATGAATCATGAATAAACATGATCAATCAAGAATGGTCAAACACTATCCTTTTGGGGATTTTTTCGTATTTATTGAAGATCAATATATGAATATTCTGTTTATGACAAGACACGTATTAATGAAATCATAGTAGCTTACTGTTAAAGAATAACACATTAAGTTTCCCAAGCTTTCCCTGTTAAAGACATGATCTTTAACCATAAACTTGGCACCAAGTAACCATAGATAAAAAAAAGTATTGAATGCATTGTTAAACTAAGGATTGAGAAACCAGAACCGAAATAGGAAATGTTTGGATTATATGGCAGTAGATTCTGCCCTTCAGTGTCAGAATGAACAATTTGTGAGTATACCTTTAAAAAGCATGATTTCCTATTTCCTATTTTCTTTCCTTCCCCCCTCCCATTTTTCTGTATATTATTATTATTAATTACTCTTTCCTGTTTTTTCTTGGTAGCTTACAAGATAAATAATCCTTCTCTTTTTTTTTTTTTTTGAAATTGGTTTTCTTATTGTTGTTCCTTTTTATCTTTAAAAAAAAAAAAAAAAAAAAAAAACCCATTAAATCCTTTTCTCTGTTGATCTGGTCTCTGGCTTTCAGTCTAACATTGCTTCCTTCCTTGGTAATAAAACAGAATGAATGTGAGAAAGTCACAAAATATGTGTGTTGTCACTAACACTTAGTGTGAGTGTCCTCAGTGGACACTATTTTCACATGTTGATCTGTCTGAGTTACTATGACTGTCATTGTTAATCTTTTAATGGAAACTACAACAATTTTATATCTCATTAAAGACAAAGAGACAAAATTCTGTATCAGTGTATTATTTTAAATCCAAATATTTTTGCTGATCTGGTATACTGTGCTATATAAATAATAAATAAATAGAGAGATAAATTAATTATTTTTTCTTTGATTCATATTACCTTGAAGGCTGTTTAATCTTAATTTTTTCTTCTCTTTTAAGTATTTAAAAATACAGCTTCATAGCATCCTTTGAAAATCAGTGGAAATTAATATGTGATTACACTGCTGCTAAATTAATCGAAAAAAAAAAAAAAAAAAAAAGAAGAAAAAAAAGGAAGATATTCAATACCATCAGTTGATCATTTACTGATGTTAACCTTTATCTTCTGTGACATGTCAGATAAGCCTTATGTAATTTGTCTTCCTAAGTAATTATATATTTGATTTTTCTTTCTTTTTTCTTTTTTCCTTTTTTTTTTTATAATTTAAAATAAAAAAATATATATATATGAAGAAGAAAGGAATAATATTAGTGAAAATTAATAGATTCATATAATTTTAAGCATTATAATAAGATAAATTAACAAAAGAAGATTCAGTAAATGCTTTTACATAAAAGCAAAAAAATATAAAAAATTAAGCTATAATAAAAATAAAAAACAGAAGAATGAAATACAGTAAACAGTATAACAGTGCATTTCATCTGAAATTAATGTCTTTATTGATATAGATTAGAAACATACTGAAAATGTTACTCAGGAGTTGTAATGTCAAAGAAAAAAAAAATATAGCGTTTTGCAGTTCATGTTAAAAACAGTGTTCAAATAATGCAATGATATTGGTTATCCAGTAGCATTTAAGAAAATTAATAATAATCTGATCCAAATGATGATTATAATGGTGTGTTGTACTGTTGTCATTTGTAACAACAGTATGATGCTGTTTGCCAGTTCATGAAACAAATGTGAAAAAATCACTTAAAAATCAGGTCAGGTGATTTTGTAGTTGGGGGGGAAAAAGGAAAAATTATAACCAAACAAAACAGTAGATGAGCAAATATCAGTGAAATTTTCACTTTACTATTAATAGTTAGAGATTTTTTTACTGTAAATGGTTTCTTTAAAATTATTATTAGTGGAAGCAAATTCTATATATTCATTACTTGCTCACAGCTGAGACTTGATAAACTGAAGTATAAACACACATTATGCTATGTGCCGCTGAGCTGTTTTTCCATTCTAGATATTGCCCCACAACTGATAAATCAAGACCATGCAAGGTGCTTTTTTAATCAGTGTTAAGGTGCCTATAAAAGTTCCCTGATTGTTAATCGGTAAGACTAGCCATAGAACAGTGGCAGTAAATTTTGTCTCGCAGCATGATTATGCTAAAAATAAATGTGTTGGTAGCGTTAATAGATTCTTATTCATTTATCTTTTTAATTAATTTTAAGACTACTGAATTTTCATTAGTTCCATGGGTTGATGAAAAACTGTTTCTACCTTTTATAGTCAACACAAATAGATATTTATGACAGGTAATGTGAAATAGGTAGTTATTTTTGATTAGTTTCAATCTGGCATAAAAGACTGACATATAAATCTATATAAAGAAATGTTTAATTAAATCACGTGTTTAACAAAATTAACATAATTAAATTTAAAATAGGACAGTGACATCACTCTGTATGAAGAAAGACAAGGGTTACAGAATTACAATTCAGTTGAAACTCTTTAAAAGCTTAGGTTTCTTTCAGTAACCACATCAGATATATTTACCTTTCATTGCAGTTGAAATTCTATTGTAATGCTTTCAAAATAATTATTAAAACTGGTGTATGTTTTTTATTTATTTATTTCTTAATTAAGAGACAGTTTTGAAGGTAATCAATTAATTATAGCACCTTGACATGTTTGTGTCTTAAAATAATTGTGAAAGTGCTATAAATCTTCATTGCCTGTCAGGTAATTGTAGCCTATAATTTTATTTCATTATCTGTATGCTTCTTCTAAGTCTGATGCTAAAAATGTCATCATATTATAACTTTCTGTTTCCCTTCTTTCATAATTGTTAACGATTTTAAATCATTTGGTGTATTTCAAAATAGTGTGGTACATGTTTTTTTCTGATTGAAAAAAATCATAATTTAACATTAATCATTAAATTTTTAAAAATTATTAAAAATTAATAAAGATGAAATTACTTATTTAAACATCTGGACATTAATTTGTCCTTGTCTGTTGTTGTCTAAGGATCACTGATAAAAGTTATTTTATGTTGAACTTACAATAAGAAAATTCCTTTTGAAAAAAATTTCTATCTTGAAACATTATTTTTGTTCCCCTCTTTTTCTTCATATTATATAATAGTGTGTGGGTGTGTGGGTGTGGGTGTGGGTGTGGATGTGGGTGTGGGTGAATCCAGTTAATTTATTTCTTAAAAAGAACAGAAAAGTACATGTTACTTTAGACAGATTGAGATGGTGATAAAAGAGGTAGAAAGAAGAAAAAGAAGATGTTGAAGAAACGGTTAGAAAATTAATACAAATAAAACTGGTTCAAATATCAGGAAAGTCCATTTCACTTCCAGTAAGTTCATTGACTGAAAATGTAAAGTATGTCTCAAGTGGCTGGTGAATCATGACACAGCAGTAAGCCACTATTTCCTTCTGAACTTTGAAAACAGTCAAGTTTCTTCTCATTCAACTGACGACAGCAATTTGTGTTTGATCACTGCCTCGATAAGACAGCGATGACACTGTTGACATTTCTCCTGGGAGTGGCTGCAGAGATTCCTGAAAGATATATTTTGCCTCCAGTTTGATTACTTTGATTGGCACACAAAGAAACAGAAAATGGTTTATAAGTTCAATGATTTTTGATGTCCATCAGTCAAACATTCTGAAATGTTTATAGCCGTCTGGCTGGGTTGAAAGAAAAATAGATTTATTTGTGCGGTAATTATAATTAACTTGGCAAATACGGATTTAAAGTTTATAATGTGAATTGCTGGATTAGAGTATTGTTTTTGTATTTAATTTGTATTGATTTATGGTTGTTATTTGTTTTCTTGTTTCCAATGCTCTCAGTAACAAACTGAATGTTTTATCAAATATATCAGATAAATAAAAGAAAGTGCTGGATTAATCTACATCTACAATTTTCCAGAATGTGATGTTTGTTTATTTATTTATTTTCTGTGGCTTTCCTAATAGAATATTTCGTAATTCTGAAATAAACATTTTTTTAAGTGGAATTATGAAAACTAAAATATCTTATAACCTTTATAATGCTGAATACTCATGAACACTTGGATTACATTTAAAATTTCTGAATATCAGAATGCATGCATATGATGTTTGCAATCAATGAGGTAAACTGTGTTTTACCAGTCCATTTCTTTATTTTGTAAAAGAACAAAACTGAATGAAACTTATGCATTGAAAAAACATACCCATCTACATAGAACAATGTTCATTGTAAAACAGTCATACACCACCCAGAACCTAATTTGATTCTAATGGGAATTGATATAAAAATGTTGATTAAATAATAGAATGACAACACAGTGACCATTAGGTTAATTAGATAACATCTACTGACTTCTCTGTTTGGACCAAATGAACTGTAGATGTATTCATTGTGACATGATTTCTTAAGTTAACAGAAAATCATCTGTATTGGACTTTAGTTTACAACAAGAGCCATCATTTTTTGTGATGATAATGGCTGGGTTTTGACTGGTTGGTAGATAATGATAGCAAGAAAATCTTGAAATTCTCATGTTTTACAACAACCAAAAAGTATATGTAATAATAATATGTGAGATGTTTGTAGTGTTTAATGTTCAATCAACTAACAACTTCTTTGTTTTATTCTTTCTTTCTTTCATTCTTTTCTCCTTCCTTTCTTCTTTTCTCCTTCCTTTCTTTCTTTGAAAAGAAATGTTACTGACAACTGATTAAAATTATTGTATGTTTGGGTGATATAATTTAATGTAATGTAGATTATGTTTCTCATAATTTGGAAAATGTGTGTGTCTGACATGTCTTTCTGTGGGTTGAATGTATCTGTAGTATTAGAATAATTATGATGTAGCTATCTGGTCCATTGTGTTACTGGAACTGTAGTTTGCTGTGCTGTATAAACAGGCATCTCTTACAGGAATAGGTGAATGACTGTGACCTGTTCTTGTGTCTGTGTACATGTCTGTCTCTCTCTGTGTGTGTGTGGGGGGGGGTTCTGTTTTTTTTGTCCCGAGTGTATAAATGTATGCATGTCATCTGTATTCAAATGCCTATTTATTTTATTTATGCAGTATCAACATTATTCCTCATTGATGTATGTGTGTGCATGCCTGTGTTTGTGTCTGCAAATGTTTTAATATGAGCTTGTCTGAATGGGAGGACAGTTTCTTTTTCTCTCTCTGTGTGTGTTATACATGCAATCTTTATGAAATATATTAAAATAATAATAACACAGAACCTGCCTATTGTGATATCCTTGCATTATTAAAATACCAGAGGCAGCTGTAGTAGATAACACTGTCCATGCATTGTCACAGAGGAAGTGTGGCACTGTGAAAGTTAACAGTGTAGAAGAAATACCCATTAGATTTAATAGATGACATTAACTGGTGTAATAAAAACAAGCCAGTACTTTCACACCGGAAAAATAAACTACTTTGCTGTAATAAAGGAAAAACATAATATGTTCATATTTTCATAATTTATGCCCAAGTAGCTGAATGTGTGCTTTTGTGTAGTCATTAATTTCTGTGTTGCTGCTTTAAATAGTAATATACTGAATTATTAAGTAAAATCATTCAATTCATATATTAGAAATTTGCAGTGAATGCAAGTCAGGTTATAAAATTTAACACTGTTTAAACTTTTTCTCTTGAATTTGAAATTTTATTGTTTATTGTTGTTGTTATTAAAAAAAAAAAAAAAAAAAAATGTATTTAATTTTTTTATTTTGTTTATATTAACGATAAAATAAATCCATGAATTCATTGTAATAACACTGCACATTGATTTTAGATTATGATTTTAATCAGATATTGATAAAACCTCCTTTTATTATATAAAATATATCTTTTTATAAGAAGTCATTGTTTGGTTCTAAACAATTTGATATGACAGAAGTGTCAGCCACTTTTGTTGCCATCATCATACAAGAATCTGAACTGATTATAATAGGATTAAAACACTTTTCTTTACATTTATTTAACAAGAAAAAACAGTATCTGTTAATGCATACCTACTGTGGTAGAAATAAATGCTGTAAAAACATTCTTTAAATCTTCAACCTATCATTTTTTTTTTTTTTTACAACCTGTCATTTCTAGTAACAAAGAATGAGAATAAAATAAAGACTCATTGCAAAATATTTGATTTCAACTATTTTATCTTTTACTTATTTACTTTAATTAGATTAACTGATATTTTTTTCTCCTGATGCTAAAATAGTAGAAGAAGCTTCAAAGCAGACTTTTTTTTTTAACAGAACTTTTCTTGTTATACTTCATTATTAATTAAGATTAGAAGGCAGAAGGAAAACAAACATGGAAATTTGCAATTTTTATTTGGACATTTATACTCTACTTTCAAACACAATCCATTCCAGAACCCTGTTCATTATCTGAATTGTGATTTGAATCATTAAAATAAATGTATGTAGAGATAATCCATTTTCAAGCCATTCCCAAATTCCATATAAAAATACATAAAAATTGAAAATACATCTTCATATTTGAGTTTGAGAGAAACCATTGATTTCCATTTCACTAAGCTTGCTCATACTTGCTTCTTGTTCCTGTTTCAAAATGATTTTCTGCTTAATTTTGACATTATCAACTGTCTAGAGCACTTTTGCTTATCCATGGCTATGATAGCTGTAAATGTTTTATGCAAAATAGTATTACTTTATGAAACAACAAAAAAGTGCACAATAAGATCTCAGCTTGTTATACAAAACATGGTCCGAAGACAATCTGGAGACTTTACAGCTGAGGATGCTCCAAACAGAATACAAAAATTGGTTTTGATTGTTACTGTTCTTCACCTTATGCATATGGAAATAAAAAATTATTGTATATTTATCTGTCAGTATCTTTTGATTTATACAGTCTACTTCTTTTCTTCAAACAGATTCCATCTTTGTACTGGCTATTCATTATTCATATTTACTTTCATTTCTTCAGAAAAAAGAAAAACATTTGTTATTCAAACTTTTCTTGTTATCCAAATAGTTCATAAACAGGGTCCCCACTGCACTTTAAAATCTGTCCTTGTCAAACCTCAGGTGTGACAGTTCTGAGTGTATCACATTTTAAAAACCGAGAAAAGTGGATTTAATTTGCCAGTAAAAACATTTAAAAAAATAAAAATAACTGCTTCTGATAAGATGAAGATGACATTAATCTGGAAGCTTAAATTTCAATTATGTACTTGAGAAAAATCTGCATCTGATCTAGTGTATAATTAGAAGGTCAAGTTTGATGACAGTCTAGACACACAGTAACGATATCATTAAGAAATGTGTCAACAGTGTGTAATCTAGATTGATATATGTGTTTCTCTGAAATCAGTACATCTGTGACCCACCTACGTAGTTAAACCCTCAATTCTTAATACTGGAAGATAAAAAGATTCTAAATTGGAGTGGTGACTGAAAAGTTGCTTCCAGTAATTTTCTAAAATGTGTTTAAAAGTTAAGCAATAAGGTAATTTGGTACTAAATTCTCATCTTCAACCCACTTACATTTCACAACTAAATCAACAAGAAAAAGGTTATTTAGAATAAGAATTTTGCACACACACTCACACATGCATGGACATATGCATATGCATACACTTTCAGTCATACTCACATATATGGATATATACATAAACATAAACCAAAAAAACCCCAGAAACACAGACACACACACACACCAACCAAACATTAACACACCAAAACCAACATACAAATACTTACTCATAGATATTCATAAGGTGTTTGAATTCCCAATTCATTTAGGTGTCCACTATTTATTGACTGCATTCAGTGGGGTGATTGGTAAAAATCAGAATGATTTTTATTTAATCATCAATTGCAATAAATTAAAGCTATGTACAGAAATCTGTCTGGAAGGGAAAATCAGCTGCATCAGATGTATAAAAAAGAACAAATAAAAATATACAATACTAACACACTTTTTTGTTTTGTGATACATACATGGAAAAGAATATTGATGAATCTAATATATAAAAAAGCAAAAGAAAAGAAAAAGAGAAAAACACTAAAATTGAAAGATTTTGCTTGCAAGGAACTTGTTACTGAGTTTTAATCTTCAGTAACTAAATGTGAATAGGTCATAACTGTTTGTGCCAATTTTTTTTTCTCCACTTATTTAATATGAATAGTCCCTAACTGTTAAGCTGTGCTTTGCCAGTTTTCTGATCAGTGGTTTATCAGCAGGTTAGCTTTGTAATTAGATAAATTAGGTATAAGCATGAATATAATGAAATCATTGCCATTACATTATTAAACCATTAGTGTCCAGAATAGTCTTATACAGCTCTATAGTTAAAGTTCAGATGGACAAGATGAAGTAAACTCAGATCAATAGTTTTTCTTATTATTAGAAAAATTATTGCTAGATCATTGGATTTATCCTTTCTTAATGATCAACAAAAATCCTTCCTATACAGATAAAGCCTGTGAAAAATTTCTTTAGCAGACATTTTTTCATTAAATTCATTAAAAGAAAATGTGATTTTGCTTGAAATGGATCTTGCACACCAAAGATACCTCTATTGTAAATGACATTTAGCAGACAGTTTACTATTACATACATGACAAATTAATTTTTTCAGAAAAATTATGCTTATTAAAAATTATCTTGTTGACAAATTATCAGGCAGTTTGTTAGTTTTATGATGAATTACTGTTAGCAGACAATTTGCTATTTCATTCATATATATTTGCACATCCTTAGAGTACTATTTCGGGTGTATCTTGTTCTTTTTAATGCTCCTGCTGTGAATCTTAAGAAGAGTAAAAACAGATATTGTAGCTCTTATTTCAGAATAAGCCAGAATAAATGG
This sequence comes from Chrysomallon squamiferum, assembly GCA_012295275.1. Classification (NCBI taxonomy): domain Eukaryota; kingdom Metazoa; phylum Mollusca; class Gastropoda; order Neomphalida; family Peltospiridae; genus Chrysomallon; species Chrysomallon squamiferum. The sequence continues at coordinate 2,226,384 of CM022667.1, forward strand.
GAGATAAAATAACAAGTTGAGTGTTTTCTGTAATAAATCTAATAATAAATCAAAGCAGTACTCTGTGAACCGTTAATGCACTTGGAGTGCTCAAGATATACATACTTGAAGATTTACTGAAATGGTAAAAATAAAATCCTTCTTGACTGCATGTTGATTTAAGGAATATCTCCATTAAGAGATCTGAACTGATAAAAGCTACTGGAGTTTTCAGTAAATCATAATTTCCAGAGTCATAACACAGTTTCCATATTGTTTCATTGCCACTAAACAGAAAGATAAAACAATTCCCCAATCCCATCAGTGTTGATAATCAGCTGAACTGAGCTATTACATTATCCTGAAGACAATTAGATCTCAGCAACTTGTAACCAGGCATCTGTCAAACCACATGACAAGAAAAATCTTAGAGAGAAATTAGTTTTGTGATTTAGTTTGCACCACTGACCACTGTCCACTACTTACTGAACCTGTGGTTATAAGCTGTTTCATGACATACACTGGTTATAGTTATCACCAGTAATAGTGTTTTTCTTTTTCCTTTGGTTTGTTTAGACATTAGTAAATATTCTAGTTCAAATTTATAATTCTAGAAAACAAGAAATCCAGTAATTAATTTACTTCTTTTTTTCTTTGTTGTTGCTGTGGGATTTTTTATGGAGTGCTGTATCATACTTAACCACTGAATTATAATTACCAGTATTACCACCACTCCTATTGCAATCATGATAATAATAATTTTCTTATTAGATTTTTGTATTTGTTTTACACACAATTATTTTTATAACTTTTCACCTCCTTTCTTTTTTAATCTTCTTCATAATATAAAGTATGGAAATAATGAGACCAATATGTCACATCTCTTCATTTAAATGTTTTCAATATTTATATACACACACAGCAGCTTATTATATGCAATCTGCATTAACCCTTGCATGCATTCAGTTACTGTTAAATATGAGCAGCCTATGTCTGTGTAGCTGATGAGGTTTATTCTGTACTGAATAAAGTGAGATTTAAAGCTATAGTAAGATTAAATCCTTTTAAATTCTGCTAGATACCCACAAAGTCTCTGCTGATGAGAAGTGTGTTTCTGAATTGAAGAAATTACTTTTAAACCTCCTTCAGACAGTTAAACAAGATTATATAACAGACTGACACAGCCTTTAGTATTTAAAGATAGGGAACTGAGATTAAAAATAGAATGGATTGTTTCATCTGTCTGTGTTTTTTTGTTGTTTTTCTGTCTGTCTTTCTGTTAATGCAACCTGTCACTTCTAATCAGGTCATATGTAAAATAATATTCCCTGTGGCCAAGCAAAATAGTATTCCCCAAGAAATTAAGGCAGTGTGTGGCAGTAGAATATGCTAAATATGCTAAGTTTCATTCTGTTTAGTGATCAGTTTAGTTTCAGCCTTTTCTTTTATATTGACCATTAGTAACATATAAAACTGATCTAGATTACCTCTACCTGTATTGTTTTGAAAACAGTTGCAAAGAAAACTTCAAACCAGCACAAAGCAAGTAAGCAGAGTAACTGAAATTAAATCCTATTGCATATCAGCATCTTCATCCAGGACTTGGTCTTTGTTTCCTTCAGCAGCTTGGACATGAGAAGATTTTGTTTTGGGCAATAATACTCAATTTAAACTGGAAACATGCTGGTTCTTGTTTGCTGATTGACTGTCTGAGAGTCTGTCTGAGTGTCTGAAGTATTCAAGCAAGGGTTTAAACATTTTTCTTCTTTTTGTGATTTCCTTGCTTTCCATTTTTTATTCTGCATGTGACACTGAATCCAAATTTCTCAGGGCTGTCCATTCAAATTGTAATGAAATTTGGCAGACTTGTATGTTAGTGTTTTGTTGACATTATTACAATGGGGTCTTGGTGAAATTTTTTATGGTATTCACGTTATCAAGGTTGACTGCTTAAAAAGCACACACAGTTTAAGGCTTCTTTTCAAAAAACAAAATCAATAGTCACTCTATAGCAATGTCAACATATGCACAATGTACACTTCTTCCAAAAAATTTAGTTTTTATTCATGTATTATGCAGCTGTAAAATCAGTTCTTTGTGGGTTTCCATGACAGCATGTTTTGATTTTATGGTTAATATTACATAGATATTGGTGGCATTCATTGCCATGTTATTCTGTACATATTACACAGTTTCTGACATATTTCTTACACATTTTAAATTTCCTGATAAATAATTTAAAAAAAAAAAAAAAAAAAAGAAAAGAAAAGTAGACTGAGTTATAATTCAATAATTTCAATATATTAAAATCTCTTAAGAAAAGAAAGAAAGATAAAAGCACTTTATTTTCGTTAACAGCTAAAAATATATAAACTGTAATTAAAAAAGTATACAGAGGCAAAAGAAAGGTAATAATAATAATACTTATAATAGCAAGAATAATGTGAACACATAGGCTCTCTCTCTTTCTCTCTCCTTCCTTAAAATCAGAAAAAGGATAAATTAAAAAGAATCTTTCACAGTTAATATAAACTGGCAGATGGACTTTCTTAATATGCATCCTTCTGGGGTTTCTGGTTAATGATTTATCACAAGTAAAACAGCATTTTCTCTGTCTGATAAACTGCTATTACTAGCAGAAAGCTTTGCTTGTATTTCATCACTGAACTGATGCTAACTGAGTCTGTTTCTCTCAGAAAGTAGGAAGAGGAACAAAAAAATGAATTACTAATGTCTGAAGACGTGAAAAGAATTAAATCTTTGTACACATTTTATATATTTACACATTACATTCGTTTTTTTGTGTTTTTTCTCCTTTTTTTGTTATTTTGTTGCTGCTAATCTGACTAATGTTATCTTGTTTGAAATTGAATGAATGCATACGGATCATTCCATTTAAATTGCCCAATGGGTTTAACCTGACCATTTTTGATTTTCTTGGCATATCTAGCACAAATCTCAAATATTAGTTCAATCAGAGCAGTAGTTTTGGAGCTATGGGCCATCAGAAGTTGGCTTTTGACAACCACTCTTGAGAGCCAGATATCTTGATAACCAATTGGTCAGTTGTAGAATTTTAATAAGAGTTTAGGAATCCTTATCAAATTATCTCTCCAATGGCATGTCTAAACCACATAACAGGAAAATTGAAGATGATGAGGTTAAAATTTGACTTGTTTATCTATAGATGTGCAAACACACAAAACATGTATGAACATACAGACACACATACAAATATATAAATACATATGCATATCTAATCAAATTTTTTTAATTTGTTTTGGTTTTATTGTTTATTTAGCCAGTTTGTTTCTAAATATATGTTTTATCTTCCTTTTGTTTGTTTTTTTGTTGTTTTTTTTGTAATTTCTGTATATGGTATCCTGATTCATATAAGTTACAAATCACTAAAAATGGATTCCAGTATTTATCTAGACTATGACATCTACATTTGCCTATTCCAAAAGTGATTTGCATTCTATTTGATAAGAAGGAAAAAAGAAAAGAAAAATAATCTTGTTTATTTACTGGACTTGTAAAAGAGTCATTCACCTTCTGTTGATCATTTTTGAATTCATCCTTTGATTATTTTTTAATTTCTCAGACCAACAATAGTCAGGCTAAGAATATATATTCTTTACTGATAAATGATAATAATAGTCCAAATAATAGCAGGAATGTCTTTCATTTCCATATTTTCTTTACACTCAAGTGAATTAATACCTAGTAACCATTATTGTTAAAATCTACTGAATATTGTATCATTCATTCTATCAGTATTTTCTGTAAATCTCTTAAGGATACTTTCATTGTTGCAGATATTGACCGTATTATAGATGTGGTAATTTAAACATATATACATTTTCTAAAGATTTAGAGAAAATTTGTATTACATACAGTTTCTTTATGGTTTTGCAATAAAAATACAATGAATAAGAAATATAATGAACAAAATAAAGTAATTTAAAGAATAAATAAATAAAATGTGGTAAAAGATTTAAAGACTAATTTCAATAGAAAGACAATTAGGCAGAAATTTAATATTCAGAACTGTACAAAATTAAGAATTTAATAATAATAATAAAATGTCATAAAAGCTTTAAATATAAATTTCAGTAGAAAGACAGGAAGAAATCTGATATTCAGTAGTGTACAAAATTAAGTAATTCAAAAATAGCAATAATAAATTATAAAAAATTTAAAGACAAATTTCAGAAGAGAGACAGTAAGGAGGAAATTTAATGAACTGTCTGCCATTGGTTTTGACACATACAATCATGTTACTTCATTTCATTGTCTCACTGCAGATAAGAGCTCCTTTGGGACATGCTGAAGGCTGTTAGATATTCCTCAAAGCTTTGTACAGGGTAATTCTGTTTGTATGATATTTATTTAGCATCTGATTCTTCAATAACAGTGGCTGGTATTTTTCTGATACAAATTTACTTCCTACATTTCAAGTGTTATTAAAGTAATGTTTTTAAATTTATGGTTTCTCTGTCTCTGTCACTCGTGTTTTTCAAACTAAGTATTTTATCCCTCTCTTTGTCTCACATATGTCAAACTCAATACTTTATTTTAGATGCTTTAGAAATACTATTTTGTGAACTTTTCATTCCACATGACTTCCCATCGACATTATGCAATATTAATTGGTAAAGACAATGAATAAATACAGTTTATATAAAATCTGGTATAAAGAACTTCTAAAGCCATTCTTCTTTGCTTTATTGTTAAAGATTACTACAAAGATTGATTTTATATTGTCTGTAATAAATTCTGAAAAGTAAATATCATGGCCTCTAATAACCTGTTTCTCAGACTTTAATTGGAATAGAAAAAAACTTTACTTTCTTGTTCCTAGTAAATATATTTAGTTAGTATTGTTTTTAACCTAGCTGCAATTGGAATTTTTAAAAGAATTTCTACATGCTAAATCTGCTATATTTCCATATTCCAGATATAATTTTTCTGTAAACCATTTATCTGGAGAGCTGTGAAGTAGAGCTGACATTTTGTGTGTGTGTGTGTGTGTGTGTGTGTGTGTGTGTGTGTGTGTGTGTGTGAAAAAATAGCCTCAGGCAAGTGAAAACCCTATGATGTGTCACCTGTCTGGTGACCAAATAGTTGTATATATTGTATTATGTATCAAAATGCAAATAACAAATGATTGTAACAGCCTAGAAACCTATTTTTTAATTCACTGTTTTCTGCTGGTTCCTGTTACTGTCTTCTCGACTGAACTTATATAGGACATAATAACAACCACTTCCTGCAAACAGACTTAAAGTATTCAGAAACCTTGGCCCGCAGGTTCAATCAGAATACCTTGGTCATGTCCATTTAGGCCCCTGAGGTCTTCTGAAATTACATTGTGTTGAAATGTTTTTGTTTCTTACACAACATACTGAGTCTGCTATCACCAGTAGTCATTACAAGCGATGTGAACAAAAGCTATCATTGCCTGTGTAGGTGTGAGTGTTGTTTGGGAGTTCAGTTAAATTGAAATCTTGACAGGTTGCCTATCAACAAGAGAGTTGTTGTTTGTCTTTTAGCAAATGCCTACATCTAGTGAACACATGTGATGTCCATGTATGTAATGCCATTATGGTAAATGTTGTTTTAGCCATAAAACATTAAAAGCACTTTATTTATTCCAAGACCAAGGTCTATTTCCTTCATGTGTGTCATAATTACAGTTTTTAATTGGTTATATCTTTTCAGTTTAAGTTAAAAAGAATACAACAACAACAAATTAACAAAATTTGGTCAGAGGTCATTCAAAACTTGTACAGGTGAGTCCAAGTATTGCCCAAAAACCAGGCAAAAAACAAATCTGATGTACACACCCTGTACACACACACGCCAACACTCACAACCACAGACAGATAGACAGACACACACACACATACACTGACACATACACTTATATATACACATAAAACATTGTGATACCATCAATCTCAGAATCTTCTCTATGGGGTCAAAATTATTCAGATAAAACAACTGATTGCAAACTAACAATTATTATGGATGAACAAAACAGAAAAATATGATGACAAAGTAATCCTACAGTGTTGAGATAAATGAAACAGAATAGGGGAAAATCAAAACTTCAAAATGAAATAAATAAATCACATAAAACATAAAAATATGATTTTGATAAGACATTCTGACATAGACAAACAAAATGTACCAATATCTGATTCAAAAATCATTAAATGTTGGTAAATGAATGCCATTAATCATGTGGTACAGAAAACAAAGTCTGATTTTGATAAAAGAATGTGACAGAAAGGTTGATTATACATGACAGTGTCTTAACGTTCTTGTGGACCTGCTCCTGGATCTCATTAAGGAAATTACTGATGGATTTGCATGTCATTTTGGGTCAGGTTTGTGCTTTCTCAGAGAAACTGACACTAGAATCAATCTTCTAGAGTGGACATTAATACAGGTCTGAGTGAGATTATCGATGTACGAACACAGTAAGAAGAAAATTCATGTAACTATTTGGGTGGTACATATGTTATTATATTTTAGTATTTTGATTTCCCACCAAAGAGTGTCAATATTTTGACTTTCTTTTATTGTAACTATTATTATTTATTATCAGCTACATTATCAACATTATTATTATTGCCAGTATTATTAGGTTTCAGTGAAATAAAAAATAAGTAAATAAATAAAAAAAAATTGATATAAAATTATAAAACCCTTGCTGCATTCCATTTTTATCAGTGAATGCAAAGAATCAGTTATGAGCCACATTGCAGTAGGAAGGAGGGTACATATGCTTTAATATATCTTTTAATGAGCACACTGAAACAGAAAAAAGCTGATTGACAAACCACAGAGTAGATATTCTCAACATGCTTTGGCGACAGCTCTTTTTAGAGTTCTTTTCAGGTTCCACAATCCCCTGTTTAAAAAGGATACCCAGAATACAACAGGAACAGACAGAAAATCTCTTACATTTTTCAGCTGTGGCCTCCTGCAAATGTTCCAAATACTCCCAGTATATCTGTGTGCTCCCATTGAGAATGACTGTGACAGACAATTAATCATGCAACAAAATGAGCTTTAAGACAACATTCTGACACTGAATCTAATTCTTTCAGGAGAATAAGGAAAAACCAGAAGGAATGAGAAAGAAAAAGAAGTGTGTGTGTGTGTGTGTGTGTGTGTGTGTGTGTGTGTGTGTGTGTTTGAAGATTAATGTATATTAACTGAATGAAAATGTGAACAAATCTGATGACAGAAAAGATGTTAAGAGGTCCTTCAGGGTCTAGTTAAAGACAGATCAGTCTTCACAATCCTGGTAATAACTGGGTCAGCTGTTATCTTTTTAGCTTTATTTCATGTACCAAAATATAATAAATGCAAATGTTATTTTAACAATATCAGTGATATTGTTTTTCGAAGATATTTTAATTCTAATCCAAAAGTAATGTATGGAAAATACACCTGAATTACTTCCTGAGAAAATATTAAAATGGTAGCCTTTTGAAAGATTATTTCAGCAGCCTCATAGAAAAAACTAATGTGATTCCTGTTTTGTTTTTAAACGTGTTATAGAAACGTTGATTTTCTATTATTATAAGGAAAACAATAGTTTATGTTGGTTTTGTTTATCTGAAACTGAATCTAATAAGTGTAACATATTGTTTTTTTTTAAGATCAGATGTTCCAGCTGTTTTCCAATCCAATACATTTATGTATATTTTTTTTCTTTTCCTTTTTCATTTTCTTTTATTTCTTTGTTGTTGTTTGTTTTTTTAATGTGTTTTTTTTAACAGAGAATGAAACTACAAAATATCTCCAACTATTTTTCTTTGTCTTCATTGTTTTTGTTTCATGTTTTTTATTTTATTTTTTTATTTATATATATATTGTTTATTTTTTTTATATTCATTCAACATATTTAAGATATAAATCTATAATTGCTGTTATAAAAAAACAAAATAATTTTCATTATGCAACCATTGTTTCAAGTAGAAACAGCTCCATTGTTTGAAGCAATAGCAGTGTTCAGAAACCATGAAAATCATTGCAGGTTTTTTTTCTTACAATAAATAAACACTTTATTTTTTCTTTTTTTTTATAGAGAAAAAAGAAGGAAGAAAATGTAAATTGAAAAAACATCAACAACTTAAACCAATTAAGAATTATATTCTTGCTAGTAAGGTCAAGGAGAGAATATTTATTAAGATTATATTAAATTAAAAGGATTGATTTTTTTGAAGAAAAAAGAATTAAAAAAAAAAAATGTTGTTAACTCAAATAATGAAATCACCACTTTACTCATAGGGTTTTTAGTGATACTATTTTATTTCTGTTCTTTTTATTAGGTTTTTTTTTTAATTTGTCATGACATTTAGTGTATAAGATATATTTTAACAGTAGTAAAATTTAAAAACTGAAACCTAAATATTTAATTGTCTTTGATTTTTCATTGATATTTTCATTTAATATAAACTAATATATATTTTTTTTACTAATATTAGCTATTGCCAATAACCAATAAAGTAACATACAGCATTTCATTATTATATGGTTGTTAATTATTAATTTATTATGTACTTTACCATTATTGCAAGGATTTATCATCATCATCATCATCATCATCATTCTCATTCTTCTTCTTCTTCTTCTTCTTCTTCTTCTTCTTCTTCTTCTTCTTCTTCTTCTTCTTCTTCTTCTTATTATTATTATTATTATTATTATTATTATTATTATTATTATTTTATAATATATATATATATATATATATAAATTAGTTGGGTTTTGATGAGTTTTTTGTGATGTCAAGTATTTCCAGTGATACACTAAGAACAGATTTCTTACAATGTAGCAGTATGTAAATGAAGTGTCATACACATTTGATTTCAGTGGTGGAAGGAATGTCCACTGTTCCAGCCATTATGTGCATTTTATCTGAATGGTACAGAAATGACATTTGATGTAGTATTTCTTGCTGTGTCAGTTAGCTGGTAATCACCAACTTTTCAGATGAGTCTATTCAATAATTTGTTATTTCTTGGTATTAATGAGAAACCAGAAAATCTGGGTAACAAATTACTTTAGTCTTGTTAGCACTTTTGTTGATCTCTAAATGAACCCTGACTATTATGGCACTCATTTTTATTTATTTTTTTTTATTTATTTATTTTTTTATTTAATGCCTGTAAATTGTTGTTGGAAACATCATCATTACTGTGATAATTATTGCCTTATTTTAATTTTAATTTTAATTTTTCTTTTCTTTCCACTTGTTTTTTTTTTTTTTTTTTTTTTTTTTAATTTTTTTTAATTCACATTTATTTTATTTTATTTTATATTGCTTTATTATTATTTTTTATATATGCATGTGTGTGTGTGTGTGTTTTTTTTTCTCTCTCTCTCTCATATTCAATTCCTCTGAAAAATATTGCTGTTCAATCATATCTTTTCCATCATGAAAAATTACATAGACAACTGATGTGGTGAAGACAAAATATAAATGATTAACAATAAATAACTGAATTTTTTATTCTATGAAGCATTTCATTAAAAGTTACATGTGTTTGTTTTGTTTTGGTTGTTATTTTGTTGTTGTTGTTTGTGGGGGTATTTCTTTTCTTCAATAATTGATTTTTGTTTTACTCTCTTTTATGAATTCATTCAATAGAAACAATGGACAGCAGTTTATAAAAGACAGGATTGTTGTTTTTTTTTCTTGGCTGAAACTAATCTGGAAACACAGATAACAAAGAAAATGTTGACATTGACAGTGGTGGGTCTACATTGTATTTTATAAACTGCTCTCTGTTTTTCTCTCATTTTGGTTTTCAGTCTTTTTCTTCTTTTTTTCTTAAAAATAACAATTAAAATCATATTAATTGGCAGGGCATACCGAGCATATTAACAAGATTGATTGTTCCAACCACACTGACCATACTGACCACCAATGACCACTGCTGACTACACAAAATACTGACCATACTAACCATACTGACTGCATAACCCTGTTGATTGCAATGTTTATTTCTTCACATTTATAATATGGTGGTGGTTTGTGGTTTTTGTTTCCTTTTTATTTATTAATGTTTTTTTTTTTTTTTTATTCTTTTTTCTTTTTTATTTTATTAAACTCACTTATGGTTGTTATTATTCTTTTAGAAACAAACAAAAACAAAGTTAAAGAGATTTTGTCAAATGGTTCAAGAAACAGTGATGGGCAGCACAACAGTTTCCAAACTTAACTGAAAATATTTCATTTGACATGTCTTCATAACATTAAAACTAACAGCTAACAATTAGGGTGCAGGCAAACAAACAAAAAACCTGTATGATATTAAAAATACAAATCCTTCAGAATTGCTCAGGGAAAAAGAAAGAAAAAAAAGAAAGCATTCAGGATTATTAATCAGTTTTTCATTAAAAACTCTGCCAAAGTTCAGCATGGTCTTTTGAAACTGCAGGTTGTCATGGCATGTGCTGACCATTTCTAGATGATTTTCTCTTCAAAGTCATGTTGCAGTGAACAATGATATTAATAAATTTGAATCTGGTAAAGGATACTTGAAGATTGCATTTCTTGAGAGACATAATTCTTGACTCCTGTTTCAGGAATTGGTTAGCTGGACACAGCAGTTATAATTTGATCAGTTACATTAAAAAGTTGATTCCAAGAAGATTTGTAGATGTTTTTAATTTTAATATAGTCTTGTCTATTTATTTATTTATTTATTTATTTTTATAACTTTATTTTATTTTATTATACTTACTTATTTTGGACAGTTTTTAGATTTTTGTTAAACGGAAAACACAAATAATATGACCTTTAAAATGAAAACACTTTCAAAATAGCTGATAAATCAAAATGTTTATAACCAGCATCTAGCAGTTCAAGCTTATCATTTTAACTGATTTGCACAAAAGAAGTTCATGACATTTGTATAAAAAAATATTGCACATTTAGTTATTTTATGTGTGCTGAATTTAGTTTTGTACTGCAAAAAATTCCATCAGGAAATTAAACATCTGTGAAACTACAAACATTTAAAAATGGTTAAGCTCTTGCAGGAACCAGTCATGGTGATTTCTATGAATCTTTTCAGTATCAAATACATGTATTTGATGTGGATGTGCATGTATGCGTGTGTGTGTGTGTTTTCAAAAACTCTGTACTATTTAAAATAGTTTAGACTTTGAAGTTTTATTCATTTCTAGTCCACAGATAATGTTTTAGCAGTACCCTGATATTACATATTGTTCTTGTTTTGTTTGCTCTACAGACAAATATTTGTTTTAAAGTATCTGTCGCAATACAAATAAATATATTTAATTTTTGATTCCTATTTCAGGAGTTTGTTAGCTGACACAGCATATTTTACAATATTTTTTTTTTTTTTTACAAAACATGGATTTATGGGGTCCTCAGGTGCATGACAAGGCTGTAGTTATAATTGCTTTATTCTGTAATAATAAAAAGCTGTAGCAGATTCTCTACTATGTATGAAATAGTGTCACTGCAACAGAAAAAATGGCTGCATCTAGATATTTTTGAACTGTATACTGTTATACTTTGTTATTAACAGATTAGACAGCAAAATAAATAAATATATATATATATATATCTACACACACACACATACATATAATTTTAAAATGTGCAATGTATCTTAAATTTTTATAACCTAAAGTACACTTGTTATGAAATGTTATGTAAAATAGATTACGTAGATTTATTTTAAAATTAAAATGATAACATTTCTGCTTAAATCATATTTCCTATAAGAAAAATACCACAAGAAAATTGTATTAGCTAATTTGAACTAATGTAACTGGGATGGGAAAATAATTTACCTAATGAATTAATACAAAGTCACTCAAGAAGCCACATAACAACTAACAGTAATCAATAGGTAACTGCATTTTTGCCAATAATGGTTATTGGGCAGGATTTAATTATTTTTGTAAAGTGGTTTTCTTAAATAAATAAAGTGTATTGATATTGAATATTTGATAGAAAGTGTGTTTTTTGTATCTATGAAGTTGCAAAATGGGAAGTTAATTATTTCTGACATTTGAAATATTGAACAGAAATAATATTGAAAAAAGTCACATAGCTTGTTAGAATCACACGCTGTAATCATGCAGTTCTGTGACATATATTGAAATAAATTTTGTTCAATAATCTGTCTTTTTTATATATTATTTTTTTCTGTTTTTGGTTCCCTTTCTTTATTACTTTGTAATTTTTTTAATGGAAAGGATACTTTTTTAATTCAAATCTCTGCACTTTAAATCTGCAATAAATTCTATGAACTAAATGTTAAAAAAAACAAAAACAAATTGCTCAGTTACCCTCGTTAATTTTTATTTTTCATTTTAAAATTTGGAACAGTTTATTAGTTCATTTATCAGAAGAAACAGTACAGTTATTTGTTTAGGATCTGTAAACCAGTAGAAAAGTAAGTTTAGTAAATTTTACTTTTTTCTCATTTTGTTTTTCCCTCATTCCATTCTCTTTCATTTTAAACACTGTGTACAGTTCATTGCTGAAAGCAGTACCTGATTTATGTGAATATTGTTGTATAATTCTGTAATACTGTTACCTGTATAAAAATACATTTGGTAAAGTTCAGTAATCTTTTCTTTCTTTCTGAAAATTAACTGTTTATTAGTGAAAAGTTAGTTAATTTATTACAAGCATACAGTATAATTCTAAATAATATATTACTTATTTGCAAAGAGACCTTAGAGGGGTTTTTTTGTTGTTTTTTCATTTTTTACTTTTCGGATTTTAAGATATTTACTGGCTAAAGGATTAGTTTATCGGAATCATGCAGCAGAATCTATAATTGCATGAACTTGTACAAGTCTCCTTACCTTTGATTTTTTTTCTAACATCCATTTTTTCTTTTACTTTTTTGTATTTTTAACCTTTAGGAAGAAAACCTGTGTGACAAAAAAAATGAAAGATTGAGAAAATAACAAATTTCTTTACCATGCATGAACTTTTAAAACTGTTAAAAAGTTAGTTCCAAGGAAAAAAATAACTTTTTATTAATTTTTTTTTTTTTTTTTTTTGTTCATAAAGATTTTCGTTTTTTTATTATTATTATTATAATTTTCTTTATTATTATATTTATTTCTGATAATGAGATAACTCCTTGCAACTTGGAGGTTATTTTTATATATTTTGTTATTATAATTGCTTTTTCTTATTTTTTTTATTTTATTTTATAATATTTTTTTAATATTGTACTATGTCGTACTTTCATTTACCTAGGATCAACATATGTAAAAACTGTGCTATAAAAGTTAGCACCATTCATCTATTTTATTCATTACAATCTTTTGACTAATTCATATTTGTTCTTAATGACGAAGAAGTGAATTAATAGCAATGTAAGAATGCAGACAGACTATTTAATATCACACTGTCTATTTTATATTTCATACTGATGATTAATTGTTAATTAAAAACTGGTAAAATGTCATACACACTGATTTATATAGTTTATTATGGAAGTAACTGATTTATGCATGCACTGAACAAACATTATTTTCAGGGTCATGCAAATTTCAGATTTCTGTTTTCGTGGTTGGTACTGTTTGACATAAAAACATTAAATTTATAGGTGGCAATAAACATTTAATCCTCAGGATCTTATTTTTATTATTGACATCTCGTATCATTTAGATGCATGATCATTTTTCATATTGCTTTTTTTATTTTCTATTTTTTATTTTTTTTAATAGTAAACTATACCAAACAATCACAAATCATATACTTACTAAAAAATATTCTGTTTAGTACTACTATTTATTGTTATCACAAAACATATATTTCATAAATTTATACTTTTTTCTTTTATCGTCTTTTAAACAGAGAATTGAAATTTACCTTTTTGAATGTTTTAAAATATTTTTCAATATATCAACAACATACACACACACATACATATGCAGAGAGCGAGAGAGAGAGAGAGAGAGAGAGAGAGAGAGAGAGAGAGAGAGAGAGAGAGAGAGAGAGCTATTTTTATTTGAAAAGGGTTGAAGGAAAGAAAAAGATGTTTCAGAGGATAAACATGTACAAGCACATACAGAGATAAAGAAAGAAATGCAGACACTGTAAAACTTATTCAGTTATTTTTTACTCTAACCAGAGTTATAGTCTTGAGTTTTAACTAAATATTCTTATATTAAAAAAAACAAAGTTTTATCATTTCATAACAAAAGATCATTTATATAAAAAAGAAGAAAAAATTAAAAACAAAGGAGCACGTATATTTATAATAATAGTTTCAAACCAAAAGATTTTTTAAAGTTGTAACAAAAATCTGGTACCAAGTGAATTTTTTTTCTCTTTATATATAATATTACCAACTCAAATGTTTAGAAAATAATTGCCATTTTGATTAAAAAAAGAAAAAGTAACCACCATTTCTTATAACAAACATTTATATAATAACTCTACAATCAGCATATACAAATTCTGTGATTCTACTATATTCATATAAGTTAAATTCACTTAAAACAGCAACTACATTATCATTTATGTTTTTTTTAAAGAAAGTAATTTAAAAATTGAATACTTTCAGCAAGTGTTTAACACACAAAAAAGACATTTTAAAAATCAATAGAATATCAATATTTATTTAACAGAATAACATTCTTAAATAACATTCTTAATTAGTTAAGAGGAAAAAAAAAACAATATGATATAATGATTTAAATTAAATGGCTTCATTCAACAGTTGTTAGTTAAATTAGTTATATGTATATATATATATACACACACACAATGTGGTTGCATAAATCACAAATCTGAATATTAAATATTTAAAAACAAAAACAAAATAATAGAAACAGTGTTCACAGAGTTGTTGTACAAGCCGTACCATTGCCATCATTGCATGCCTCATACTCAACATGAATCCGAGTGGAATCACTGCTACCCTGTGGATTATTCCTCATCTCATAAACCTTGGGACGGCGTTTCATGGATAAATCAGTGAACAACTGTTTGAATTCACACCTGAATGATCTACAACAACACAACAACAGGTATCCAAGAATAGCAGGACTTGCTCCTGATAAGAAATCGGTCACTTTCTTTGTCAATTCGATCTGCGCTAGAAGTTTTGGACTGAGCCACGAACTTGGAGCGTGAATGTGTAAAAGATTGAGAATTGTTGTAGGCACAGTGAGGATGAAGTAACTGCTTGAAACAATTAAAGTGATGATGATGAAATTGTCATTGCCATCTTGATGTTCCACATTTTCAGGTCTGCGGTGCCGTTTCAGGCACAGTGAAACTGACAGCAAGATGTTGAGAATAAACAAAAGCAGTAACGGTAGATAGATGTAGAAGGTGGCAGACATCCACGGCCATATACGAATATGTAGATCATTCAGGTAATATGGTATAAAACATCCCTGTGGCTGTAACTGAAATGTCCACATTGCATGGACACTAATCACAACTAGCCCTATCATAATGAAAATGACCGTCAGTTTAGCAGTGAATACTGTACACACTGTTAAGGCATGTTTAGGATAGCACAGCTGTATGTACTGGTCAGTGGTCATTGCCACTACAAACCAGATGCCACTGTACACCATTACATTTGACAGAAACATCCAGAGACCACACCAAACATCACTCAAAGTTGCTACATATGGCTTCTGTAGCACATAGCACAACCAGCTAAGACCAAACACCAAGTTAAGAGCTAGAAGGTTGGAAATTGCATATCCACACATGTAGAAACATGCAGAGTGTCGCCGAAAGTTCTTTCTTCGCAGTACCAACAGCGCCAGCAAGTTTGCTAAAGTTTCCAACAATGATGAGAACAGGAGTTAAGTATTTGTGAAGTTGCTCCGACATCCTGTACTCTGGCTCTGCTATAAGCAGTGACTCCAAGCTTGAGTTCAGTCCCCACAGTGGATCAATAAGTCTGTTGGGCTCTATGTTGAAAACCTCTGCTTGGTTGGTTGTTGCATTTCCAATATCTGATGCCATTATTGTAGCATGACCATCATTGGCCAGGAGTTTGCACTGATTCAAAAGCTAAGACTAACAAACAGTAGTGTTCAAATGAACAGCTTTTGTTGCATTCAGACAATTGCACATTGTCGTGTCATATCTTATATCCTGTTATGTTCACACGTGTTAGATACTTGAGGAGTGATGATAACCTATCAGTGACAACAACATAAAGTAATTATATTGCTTTCAGTTTCATTTCCTCATGAACTTCTCTGTGCATAAGGTTGTTTCCTTACTTAACAAATCCCAAGATGGTATGGTGAATCAGAAAATTGCTTTTTGGTGTGATTATCTGATTGCTTATACAGCATTAAATGACAAAATGATGTCCTATATTTAATTTATTATTATTTGTATTATTATTATTATTATTACTATCTCTCTTTTTTCTTTTATAAAACTTTTTGTTAGTAGCCTTTCTGATTACATTAGTATGTTTTCTTCTCTTTTTTTTTTAAGAAAAAATTATTTTTGATTTCATATCATCAGTTACTGGAAACATTTCTCATTAAATCTGCAATAATGATTCTGGTTTTTACACTGGTATCAGTATTTAAACTGTTATTGGCTTGAGATGATCTGCTTCTGTCAGACTATTCATTCCACACACTCAGCAGGGATTTTCTTTAAGGACTTGTACTTTGTTAGTGCTTGTTTCATCTCCAATAGCTTTTTTTTTCTGTCATATCTTTGTTGAGCAGTATTCTGGTTTATCATTCAGCACTTCATCTGAAGAAATAAAATCAGAAATTTTATATTTATTGAATTTTGCATTGAGAAGAGATAATAATAACAATAATGGTTCAAGTAAAATCAGTACAAAAATTCACAGTGTGTGTGTGTGTGTGTGTGTGTGTGTGTGTGTGTGTGTGTGTGTATGTGTGTGTGTGATGAAAAGACAATAAACAAGATCATGAAAAATGCTAATTTTGTTATAAGAAATATAATTTAAATACAAAGAGAGAAAAATCTAAATCATAACCCACTAAAACATTCAGTAATTCAGTCTAACTATTATTTCTCATTTTAATAATAATAAATGAATCCTTAAAACAGTATTTGTACTACTTCAGAAAGTGTATATTAGCAAATGTTGGTTTCTTTTATATTATTATTTATTTATTTATTTATTTATTATTATTTTTATTTTTATTTGTTATTGTTGATTGTGATATGTTTTTTTTTGTTTGTTTGCTTTTTTAATATACAAAACAACAAAAGATCTTAGTCTTTCTAATACGAGAGAAACTTTGAACTTACCTGTAAAGCTTGCTAACAGTGAGTTAAAACACAACAGTATGAATTACAGTACATCTGTTACAATATGACAACAGTGAATTAGCTCTAATATGTTTATATGACAACAGTGAATAAACACTAATATATTAACTTTATTAACAATGAACTGATTGTTTTCATGTCTCATCATATCCTTTGCTTGTTAGGTTTTTGTTGTTTTGGGGCTTTGTCCCCAACACATTAAGCAAAGAGATAATTAGCCATTTTCTTTTCCTTTAACAACTCTGGCCAGGCATAAACATATTCATATAGACAGACTTAATTTTATTTCTAACAGCAGTCAGTGCACTTTACTGTGGGCATAGTTTTGTTAAATTTAATGTACACCCATGTAGAAGAGGTTTTCATTGATTTGTAACATGCAAGTTAACTGTTACAAACTACTGAAGCAAAATCTCACCACACTTTTCATTCTGATAACATGTCTTGGCCTCATTGGTTGCATTTACTAATTACTAATTTAGTAACTAAGCATAACAGAACAGCATTTCAAGTGCCAAACGAAGACATACACTAGAAAAATAATCAAACGTTACCACAGTGGTGTGATTTAACAACATGGACATTGCTGATAGGCAGTCTCTTTGAACATATAATAGCTAAGAAGTGTTATGATGTTTCATTAGGGCTTTGATAGGTTTAGTTTATTTATTAATTTTATCAAAATCTCTTATATTGTTTTAATTTAGATATAGGTTAAACAGCAGTAAACTAAAATCATGCTGTGTATTACATACATTGTGGCATTTTCACTAACTCTGTATCTATGGTTGTGCTCCATTCTTAATAGAATTGAGCCAATCCCTGTAATTTTACTTGTACTAAATTACCAGGCCTGAAGACAGAAGAGGTAAATTTGGAGTTGTTATATTTGATGTATTAGCAAAATCATGTGGCGGTCTTCTGGTACGACATAATTATTTTCAAGACATCTCCATCAAATGCTGTAATTTGATAGAGTTGCATTCAGTACCTACTTGATGTTACTAACTATGGAACAGTTTTGACAGCGAAAATAATGTTAGAACTCTTACAACATGCACACACACACACACACACACACACACACACACACACACATACACAAACACAGACATGCATATAGTTACATATATAATTTCCATTACTGTTTGCTATTTCTGATCGCAATTCTATCATTTATATACATACATATTAAATGAATTATAAAGTTAAATATTTTTAAACACTTCAAATAGCATCCAAAATTATTACTAGAATGATGCATGAATACACATCTTTCCATAACATTCTGACCATAAATATTATATTTTCCTTTTCAGAAATAGCAATACAATTGATTAGATTTAAACATTAAGATTATGCAAATCAGTTGATTTTAACTTCAAGCATGAATATGTTACATCACGAAATGATTTGGTATTTACATTTAACATCATTATTATCTAAACCATCTCACATGGTTTAGGCACAAAAGTCCTATAGTTAATAATCATTGAACTGAACTCAACACTGAATGTCATCAGGTAATAGTATTTGTAAAACTTTGGATAGGTTTGTTAATTCTTTATGCAGCAGTTACTTGTTATATCTGAACTGTAAATACGGATCTAAAATTTGGCTAAGCAGTGTATTGGGACAAAAAAAATAATAATTGTAAAAGATAGTTTATGCAGGTGGCATCTGGTAGGTGAAAATAATAATAATAATAATAAAGAAACTGCATCACCATACTGGTTCAGAAAATTAATAAGAAACATAATGAGTCATCCTTGGTGGATGAAAAAAAAAAAAAAAATTTTTTTTTATATTAGATTAAGGTTTGAATAAACTGATGATAGTTTTGTTGGCTGTTTTATGAACATATAAAAATACCATGCACAGACCAATAGATGCTCACATGCAACTCACATACAGATAAAAACGTTATTTAATAGAAATTTATAAAATAGCATATGAAGTAATTATCTTAATGAACAAAATGTGTGCATCCATATATCTGTATGCACGCATGCTGTCAAAACAATTTCGAAATATCCAAAATTAAAACCTAAAATATTTCTTCACATCAACCTTTATTACTGAACATTTTTTTTTTTTTTTATTAAAAAAAAAAAAAAAAAAAAAAAAAAAAAAAAATTTCAGTGATTTAAATTAGCAAACAGAAAAATATTTGATTAATTATTAACTCCTGAACTAGTAAAGTGCATTGATTTTGAAGTCTGTGACATTTGTTATCTGACAGTGACAAATACAGATAATTAATTAGCTTTATATTTAATTCATTTCTCTTAATAACTGCAAAGTTCATTGCCTGGACAGAAAACAAACCCATAGCTAAGAGGTTACATCCTTTGAGTTAATGTTTTCCATTTAGAATTACACCATATTAAAAAATACTAAATTAAAAAAGAAATTTCTTGTATTTCTTTAAATTTAATTGTTTTTATTTATTTATTTATTTATTTATTTATTTATTTATTTATTTATTTTAATTTAGTTCTGATTTATTGCAGCTTTTTTTGATGTTGATAGTATTTTGTTCTTTGTTCTTGTTAGAGTTGAATGCTTCTTTCCAGATCTGCATGAGAATTGTATCAAAGATTACATATATGCATCACTGAAATAAAGGATCATACTGTTGTGTTGTAATGTTTCTATACAGTTAATTTCAGTTAATGGCCAAGAAGTATCCACACTGTCCACTATTCATTGGTCATCAGTGACCACTGAATAAAGTAATTTGTATCATCATTAGTCTTAATTAAGATGACTATGAGAGGGAAAATAGACAATAGTAATTAGTAAATTTTATAACAAAACAAAACAAAAATTATAAAATTAAAAGGAAGAAGAAGAAAGAAAGAGACTGTGGGATTCAGAAAATTTAATAACCATCCAGAGATCTTTTAAGTTTCCATGCTAAGCATTATGTGCTATATAAATGTACAGACATCTCTTACAGTGCTAGTGTCCCTTTCATGGTCTGTGGGATTACAGTGTTATTAATGAGTGCCAGCGATAGTGTTTTATAGATTCTCGTGGCTAGTTGTGTTGTTGCATTTATGTTTCGCAGTATTCCATTACCCAGAGGTGGTGTGGATGGTAAAAGATAGGCATTGTTTTTCATCCCTTGACATGAGAAAGAAGATCCATGTCACGATTGTAAATTATTATTGTTATTTTTAAATATTCACAAAATACAGCATTAACTTAGTTTGTGAATAAATGACTGTGATGTGTTTTAATTAAAAGATTAAATCATACGTGTTCGTGTTTCATAAATAAAAGTTTATTGGTCCCAGATGATTGCCAACGGTGACTTGGTGTCTGTATTTCACCCTGTTAACAATAATTATTCCAAATTACCGAAAGTATTTGTTTTACTGTTTTCGTATTCCTATCAAGATTTATGACGCCGTTAGGGAAAAAGTATTATTAACAATTTGTACATGAGAACTTTTACATAAATAATGGAATACTGCTGATAATGTTTTGCATATGTCTGTATATTTATTGTTTGTGACTCTATGTATTATGTATCTACGTATATGTCTGTCTGTCTCAAATTATTGTATCTCGGACATACAAAATCTAATTAACACTATGATGCAGGTAAAACAAAATTCCATCTTACAAATCAGATAAAAGAAGTCATTATACTGTTTCACATAATTTTACCCCACGAAAAATATAATCATGATAATTAGAAATATTAAATATTAGCGGACATGTCAGTGGCATTACGGTGCATAAATAACAGTGTCTGATGTTTTAAGTAGTGTGTGATGGTGTTTTAATTTGAAAAATAATTATAAATTATCAGAGTAATTGTGACATACTCTCCAAAACTGTAGAGTTGATGGGCAAAGAAAACAAGATGGCAGATGAAAAGAAGAAGTAGATGGGTTATTTATACATAAAATGCACGTGCACAGACACACACACACACACACACACACACACACACACACACACACATTTATATGTACATTATTCATTCATTATGATGACATTGTGTCATAAAATGTAAATTAATACTGATTAAATAGCAGGCAGCTCTGTGTCAATACATCAGTTTTACCAAATATTCTAACTTGTTACAAACACAAATTTTGTAAAGACTGAGTCTGTAAATGTAAATTAATTATGAGAAGACTGAGTTGGTATGTGGACTGGAAAAAAACAACCTATTAAATTATTTATTTAACAAGAGTTAATCTGAAAAGAAAAACATTTTCTTCAATTTCTTTATATATATTTTTTCATTTTTATATTTAATAACTATTTCTGTTGTGTTTTTTATTAATCGTTTTTTTTTTTTAAAGAAAAACATTTTCTACTATACATATATATATGTGTGTGTATGTGTGTCTGTCTGTCTGTCTGTCTGAGTCTGGTGTTGTTTTGTTTTTTGTTTATTTGTTTTTATCCTTCTTGGTTTTTATCCTTCTTGTTTTTCTATGCATCAGTTTTTTCAACACTACTCTCCAAGAACAACTTGCTTGTATCAGATCTGTTTGGATCCATAGCAGATCTAAGATAGTGGAGAGTAAAAATCCCAAACAGTTTCTGCTCAAGGAATTGACATGTTCATGTCTAACTTCAGTGCTCACTAAACTGAGTTCAATTAGATAAATGGCTCTGGTTGGCACGGTGCACAAATAAAATGCTATTAGCATGAGTTTTATGTCCACATAAACACAATAGTTGATTGGTTTTTGTGTCAAAGAAACACTATTTAAAACATTTCACCTGCTTAAGTCTGCCAGATCTAAATAAATGCAATTACTGTAGTAAAACCTAGTTAACGGAAAAACATCATGAAAATTGGTTTCCTTTTTTTTTCTTTTTTTTTTTTGCTGTTGTTGTTGTTGTTGTTGTTGTTGTTTCTTGTTTTTCCTTCTTTCAGAATTGTGGACTGATCTGAGCAGTTGACAGCTGTGGTGATTGTGTGCTAGTTAACAGTAAAACCACAGATGTTAATCCTGTATGAATTCTGCTTTAGTATGTTTGTTTGAATGCAGGTATCCGTGTCTGTGTTATACATATTATATACATACTTGTGTGTACAAAACACATTGATGTAGATTGTCACTAATGACAATTATATGAATAGAACAAAATAGATGTACATATATGCATACACACATGTATATACACATAAACACACATATATTCACCGACACATACACCCAAATACATATTCACATACACACATACTCATCCATAAGTACACAAAAAATTCATATAGTATCCATACATGAACATGTGCGTGCACATTGCTCTTTACATATATGGTTGCAACTTATGGTTTAGAAGATCTGGCAGTTACCTTAAGAAATTTACAAATTGCCATTATCGTACAGAGATAAAAGAGCCATATGCAAAAATATGTCAATGAAAGTAATCATTAGATAGTAACAGCTAGCCCATGTGTGACCTCCAATTAATCTCTCAATCAGATTCTCCAAATCAAAAACAAAAAAAAATTAAATTAAAAAATGTAATTGGATTTTATTCTTTTTTTTCTCTCTCTTTTTCAAATTGCATTTTGTTTTTTTATTCATCATTTTAAGCCATCAAATTTCATTGGTTTAGGTTCATGTTTTTTTTTTTTTTTTTTTTTCATGGTTGTATGTCTGTTCTATTGATTTTATTTGATATTTTAATTATTTTTATGTTATTTTCATTAAAACCTGTAATATAGTTAGTTGATTACTAAAGCTGGGTTAAAAACAGACCTCTTTAAATTTAAAACATCAAGTTTGTTTATTATTATTATTATTATTATTATTATTATTATTATTATTATTATTATTATTATTATTATTATTATCATCATTATCATCATTACAGTATGTACAGTGAAAGAGAAAGATTTCATCATATGATTAATAATATTGTATTACATCCATTAATTACTCATATTTATGTCCATTAGCAATATTTCCTGTTCTAAACATATCACATTCTTTTTAACTTCCTGTTGCTATAATTATTTTTTAGCTTATTTGAATTAAAGCCTTGTCATTAAGTCAGTTTGAAGAGAGACTGCTTTTAATAAATTACTTGTTGGAATGCTTTTTTTAAACTGTCATATATTGGATTGGAACAAAAGTTCACAGGATTTGTAAGTTGCATTCAAAGACAATTTTTAGATATTTGTAACAAGGTTTATTCAGCTTTCAAAATAGGGTGTGTGTATATGTATTTGTGTGTTACTGTGTATGTATGTAGATATGTATATCCGTCATATATGAAACAAAAAAAACATTCTCAAAATGCCACCTATTAAAAAATGCTGCATATTTGTTGTTCCAACCCAACTTATTTTCCTGATCATTGCTTCTGTCTTTGTCCAGGCTTCTAATTCTGATTAGAAGAGTATTTTATTTTTTTTTTTTTTTTATTATTGGAACATTACAGCAACTATTGGAATGGGGGAAAAAAAACCTGTCTGTCTGACCTGAGGTTCATTGTTAATGATTTTCTGTGCTAAACTGATAAGAGTGAAAACACATCTTTTGAAGATTATACATCCTAACCTCAGCTAAATAATAAAATCAATATATAATTGTCAAATTGGCAAAATCTGATTTCCAGTTTCTGATTCTGTATATCACAGAATTACCACATTTTTTTTTTTTTTTTTTTTTTTTATCATACTTCTGTTTAATACAGAATAAATCTTCTGCTAATAATTTTTCTTGGCAATTAATGTCTCTACTGCAGTCTCCAGTGCAATAAATATATTTTATACATGTAAACTGTCTGATGTCTTCAAGGAGTAGAAAACAAATTTAAAAGTCTAAAACAAATAATAATGTTATTTATTTAAAGATTACCTTGTTAATTTTTATGAAATGTAGCTTTCTGAAACAACAGTATATAAATAATCTCTCTTAAAAAAAAAAGAAAAAAAGTAAAAGATCCTAATGCACTCTTTTACATTTGTAACAGAAAAGACATTTTTTTTTTTTTTTTTTTTTTTTTTTTTTTTTTTTCTACTTCCTCATTTCAAGCATTATGTAAGACTTACTTTTAAATCCAGAGTTAGCTGATTTATGTAAGATTTCTTTTAATCCCAGATTTGGTCAAAGACTTCAGACTGGAGAGTTATTATTTATTTTTCTAGCAGTTTGTTATTATTATATTATTTACTGAATGTATGTCTCATCAAATACTATATTCTAGGGTCTGGTATAACAAAGTTCATTTCAGTTCATTTCAATTCAGTTCAGTATAAGACTACAGTGTACTATAGGAACTTTGATAACAAAAAAGGATGTTGCTTCTGAAAAAGAAAGAAACAAGAGAAAAAAGAACATGCTAATAAATGTTAAAATATTTCATGTACTTCTTCTCTCGTTTTTTATTTTTTTTTTTTTTTCTATTTCTTTTCCTTTTTTTTTTTAATTACTTTTTATTTTTGTTTTGTTTTTTGCACTCAGTTGTCTATGTATAGGAAAACAATATATTCTACTACATAACAGGAACCTATGCACATTTTTACCTTTATTATAAAAACAATTACGTTAAAAAAAAAAAAAAACATTTGCCATTTTATCAAATAATAAGGATTAGAAATAATATTTGAATATTTATTTTTCTGAATATCTGTTATTTCATATATTGTGGATATTGGTCTTGTTTTAAGTATATTCAAACAGAACTCTTTATTTAGATTGTTTATTTGGTGAAAGGAACAGCAGTTTTTTTTTCTATTTTCATATATTCCCTGGGAAGAATTATTTGTTCTCTATGATAATAGTATCAATGCACTGAAGCCAAAGAGAAAATTTTTGTTCATTATAATTATTATTATTATAATGATAATAAAAAAAAAGGATTCAGTGATAGATAACTTTAGAATAGTTTCTTACATGAAAATGTTTTCTTATGTGGTCTATTTTGGTTTTTTCTATTACTAAAATAAAGCCAAATTCTTCTATTTTATGTAAACATTTCAAAAGAAAGAAAGAAAAAAAGTAAAATAAGTATATTTAGTGAAATTAATTTTTTTTAAATTATTTTAGCATGGACATATTTCTGCAAAAAAAAAAAAAAAAAAAAAAAAATGTGAAAACAAAAAGAATGAATAAATTCAAGTGAAACATATCTTTAAAATACAGTCTTCTAAATGTTCAAGTTATCTTCAAAAATGGATTTCAAGATTTTGTAAAAAGTGAAAAAGAATCATTCTGAAGCCAAAGACATACTAAAAAGACCTCTAGGCAGATTTGTATCAAAAGAAACAAATTAGCACTTCCAGCAATTGGTTGTTACTTGTTTTTGATCAAATACAGATTTATTGAAATAAACCTTCTTTTCAATCTTTCTTTCTTGACATTCCTGTGCTTGAAAGGTTTTCATAGAGCTTTTCAAAGTATGAAAGGATTGTTCCTCAGTGTTTGGTTCAGATGTGACGTGTGAAATAGAAAGAAACAAACAGGGAAAAACTTTAAAATATATTCAACTGATAAAAGCAATGGTCATCAAAAAAAAAAAAACAGATCAGGAAAAAGTTATATCCTTTTAGTTTCAGATAAACAAAACCAAATAAATATGGTCATAACTGTAGTTAATATTTAATGCAGAAATCAGGCATTTTTGTAAAGTAAAGTTGGTTTTAAAAGTATACTGTTCATTTTTTTTATTATTATTTTTTACTCTTTTTTTTTATTATTATTATATTTTTTTCTTGTCTCAACATCAGGCATTCTTTCAACAAATGATATCAGACACCTGGCAGCATAAACATTTTTACAAATTACGTTGATGCAATTATAGATCTGCTAATAAGGTTAGATAGAGCTTCCTGTCACCTCACCAACGAAGTACAAAACATCAGATTTACATTTCTTTTTGAAAACCTAATAAACTAATTTAATGCTGGTATGTTTAGTGCTACTGAAACTTGAAAGCTTTTCATGGAAAGTTTTGGAAATGTTCATCAGACAGAAACTTGGTGTGTTGTCAACTAGTAGTCATCGTATGGTTTCTAGACCGGAAACAAGAGAGTTTGCACTTCACAAAATATTAGAATAGTTTAAATGACACTGATTAACATACCAAAATAAATCACTTGTATGTGTATTGTAAAAGATATTAAATATAATATAATTACTCCAAGACCTATATATAAACACCTACTTAATTATACACACCTATTCATACACACTGTCAGACACACACACACATAACATAGACAGACATACATATATCCGTTAAATCCACACTCAGATGTATACATTATTACATGAACATTCAGACACACAGCTAACGACAGATATGATTAAAACAAAGAACCACTTACTGTTGGAGAGGTCTAATGACCGAACTTTTTATTAGATAATAATGAAATCAATGAAATCGTAGAGACAACAATACTTGCTGATATTAGGTTAACATCAAATGGAAACAATCACATTTGTTTTGCCTCACCTGACAGTATTTAATTTAGTTCTGTGTTAGTTTCCATGCACCTTCTAATCACATAGTTTACAGTTTTGTTAACTGTGCATATTAAACTGCATGGCCTTAGCATTAGCAGTTTCAGGGATCTTATTATTATTACCATCTTCTAAACAAAGTGTATTAACGATGTGAAAAGCCATTATACCCTTTGTAACTAAGATAATTACTTCACGAGAAGGAAAAAAAAAATCCTTTTAAAATGTCCTCTTCTTTTTCTATGGTAATGTTACTATTAGCATGTTCAAACTAAATTGGTTTTAAAGGAAAAACGGGGGGGGGGGCGAAAAGATACTTTATAAAGAAATAGCGATGTGGAAATTTCTACAGCATTTCTGTTTGCCATGGATGGTAATGGACACTGATGGTCAAACAACCACAGTTTGCATAGTAGAATAACATGCTTCACAAACAGTACATTTACTTTATGAAATCAGAAAGTTAATTTGATATTTCCAGTTTATTTCTTGTGTATCACAGAAGAATAAAATGGCCTTTCATGCTATTAATCTGTTTGATAGTGATAATGAAAATATGAGATTAAAAATTTCAGTAAAAGTAATCATATAATCATTCCATACACTTCTAAGAATAATGTAAATTTACTTGTTTGATGTTACTGTTGTGTTAGAACAAAAATAATGTGAAACTGGAAAATTATTATTATGACATGAACAAAAGAGAAATGCTATGTTTTTCCATATTTATCTTTACAATGAAGTTAAAAATATATTTCAGTTTTCATAATTGTTATTCATACTCCACTGATTAAAATGTCATATTGTTGGGCTTTCACTTCTGTAATAATTATAAGAAGAAGAACTTAAATAAATTAAATAAAAGTGGTGATGGATACTTCCATTCTAAGGTGTGTAAGGTGGCTTGTTTTATGTAAATACCACAATACTTTAAGAAAGAAAATTCATCACAGATTCATACTGAAGCTGAGAACTAAGTAATTTAACTAACGAAATTAGAAAAGTCCTTGAAGGTGGTGCCTAGATGATTTAATCTGTGATCCTGTTGAACATCCCAAAAGCAACAGTATTGATAAGTTGACTTAGTAAATGTGATCATGTTTTCCATTAAATGGAATAAACAGTCTGAGTAAATAATGAGAAATGTAATAAACATTTTACCATTGAAATTTTGATGAAATAAACACCTCTAAGGCAATAGAATAAATGTGATAAACAATTCCACACATATCCTATGGAATAAACACTGTCTGAATGAAGAAGGTAAATATGATTACCTTTTCTGTTGAAAGTGCTCTTGGATAAACACATTTTTATACACTACAACTTTTTCCAATTCAAATTGTTATGAAATAAACAGTTTGAATCTAGAAAGTTTTCCTCTGAAAAACATAAAGAACAAATACACTTTTAAGACCATCAAGTAATTAACATTTACCAGACCATAGGCATAAAGATAGTCTTGAATCTGCTATGGGTAAGAAGTGGTTTTTCAGTTGACTATATCATATACTGAATTCATATGCTAACATATCTACCAATGTGCCTTAACCCACTATAAATGTCCTGAGTTTTTCCCATTACAGAAATTGATAGATGCTATTTAATAACAAAAGAAGCATTTGTTGTCTTTTTGGCATAGAGGAAAAATATGTACTCAGATTTGCCTTTTTAAATTGATCTGCTTCTGTACGTTCTTTCCTTCATTTCTTTTTTTTTTTCTCTCTAATCTTAATTTTAAATAACAATATCTGCTGTAAAAAAAAAAAAAAAGTATTGAATAAATAAATAAATTATTAATTAATTAATAATGAAATATATAAGTATAAAATAATGGAAATTGTAAAAAATAATTTAACAATCTGGAACTAAAGGAATTAACTTGACATTGACCAAGAATCATATTAACTGTTGTGATAAATGTCATTTTTCGTCACAGACTGTCTAAGTCTGTTGCCAATGGCGTTAACTCTTGAGTCGACAGTCTGCAAGCTGTCCATGTATGAAATGATCTAATTTGACAAAAAAACATGAACTATAAATCTTTTTGCCATGAGTCTCTCGAGTTTATCTTGGTGTCAGCGAGACAGTAATTGTGTAAGTAGCCAAATGGATTTCCTATTTTCAGATAAATTACTTTTCATGTCATTACTCTAAAGATGATGAATGCAGTGATAGTCTGCAGTGAAATGAAGATTTTGTATCATATGATTCTTTTAAGAAAAAAAAACTATTTTTTTTTTTTGAATTCTAAAAATCTGAAAGTCATAATGAATAATTAAAGACAGATTCTGCCAAAGAAAAATACAAATATATGTGTGTGTGTGTGTGTGTGTGTGTGTGTGTGTGTGTGTGTGTGTGTGTGTTAAATAACTTATAATCTTGATAAAAGTAAATTTAATTGGTTAAGGTATTCATATATGTTTAGATGGTTAAATTACTCATCAAGGTTTAAAGTATCGATCTTAGATTTAAATTATTAAGATATCCATGTGATTTTTTTTTCTTATGGTATCCATGTTATTTTCAAATGATAAAAGTATTATATTATTTTTGAATGATACAGTATCTGTGATATGTTTAAAAGATTAAGATATTATATTTTAAAATAATTATTATATCCATGGTATTTTTAAACAGGTGTGGTGTGTAAGTATTTTAAGTAGTTATGGTATTCATGGTATGTTTTAAATAGTTATACTATGCATAGTATTTCATAATAATTATGCTATCCCTGATATTTCAAAATAATTAGGTGTTATCTATGAATTTTTAAAATTGTTATAATATATCTATTGTATGTTTAACTGGTTCAGGTGGTAACAGCTTACATAGTAAATCTGTTTACTGTAAAAAGTTCATCCAGCCATGGTCATTTGTAACACCCAACAGCTACATGTGCTTGAAATAGTTTTATAATTATCACTGTAAATTTATATTCAAAGAGAGAAACACTTAAAAGAAAATGTTTAAGCATCTGTCCAATTGAAAGTAAAAGGAATATTGGTTTTTATGGTCTTTTCATTGTTCAGAAAATTATCGTTGTAAATAAAATGTGTTTTATATTTTGTGTAATTGTTAATAATAGTGATTATTTTTAAGCATCCATTCACTTCAAAAGTGAAAGGAATATTAGTTTTTATGATATCTTATTGTACAGTAAATTATCATCATAAACAAAATCTGTTTGTATTTGCGTAGTGTAATATTAGTGAGTATAAAAACAGAAAATGTAGTTTTTTTATTTACAGAGACCTTGAAAAGTTATATCCTAATTGAATTCTTCATTCTCATTAGCTGAAAAAGACAGCTAAAAAGATTAATCAAATTTGAAGTCTACTGCCATATGTTTAGATCAGATAACATGTTTGTTCTTTTAGTTTACTTTCAGACATTGTCCGTTCATCATGTTATTAAAATAATATAATAATTTTAAAATATGACCATTTATGTAGTTTTTGTCTGATCCAGAATTATTCAGTAATGATATCATTATGAAATATCACCATCTTTGTAGTTTCTGCCTTAACTCCTCATTTAGACCATGTTCATAAGTAATATAAACATTGTAAAATATTACCTTCATTGTTTTTCTGCTTTCACTCCTCATCCAGACCATATTCAGTAATATAATTGTAAAATATTACCATCTATATAGTTTTTGATAGATATCATAATTTTCTTGCACAATAACCATTGTAAAAGTCTAAAATACCCCATCTTTCCAGTTTTTTCATTAAGTTTAAAACATTATTTAAATCACACTGTAAAGTAAAAAAATCATTATGAAATATCACCATCTATGTAGTGTTTGACTGATACTATAATTATTAAGCAATTATAATCATTGTAATATATCATGATCTATTTAGTTTCTGCCCTAAGACATTTAGATCTTGTTGTTAAGTAATGTAATACTGACCTCAAGGTAACATCTATGCAGTTTATCTAAATTATTATGCAATCCACCATTTGTACGTTGTTATTAGAGTGAAGATGAGCTAGTATAATAGTACTGCTAATTGTTAGTTTCAGTGTCTCTCTTTCAAGATGACTGGCTTGTTCAGATGAATACATGTGTTACTAAAAGAAGCCACATAAACAAAATGTGGTTTATATATTTTATCCATTTGCTTGGTTTCACTGATGTCAGTGTTTTATGTATTCAACTATAGATTATATACCACACTGATAATTAGCAATTAATAAAACTGTGTATTAAATTTCCTTAACAGCAGTTAAAAATGTAAACCTGTAACATTTATGTAATGTAACTCATTTACATTTTGTCCAATGTCATTCTAGAAAAGATGTATGGTTTTTAGGCATTTTGTGTATTAACAACAACAAAAAAATAATAATAATAAAACAATTAAAGGCAAGAAAGAAATTATGAAATCATGTGAAAAGCATTTTGTGAAATCACTGAATGTTTGATATAGTGAAACATAGTTAAAAGAAATGACACTGCCAGAAAAATGTAAAACAGTAATGAAAAGGGTAAAACTTAGCAATCCTGATATCAGTGTTGTACATAGTTTGATATAGTTAAACATAGTTAAAAGAAATGACACTGCCAGAAAAATGTAAAACAGTAATGAAAAGGGTAAAACTTAGTAATCCTGATATCAGTGTTGTACATAGTTTGATATAGTTAAACAGAGTTAAAAGAAATGACACTGCCAGAAAAATGTAAAACAGTAATGAAAAGGGTAAAACTTAGTAATGAAAAGCACTGGTGATCCCTAATTAAATAGTAAACTGTAGTAAGAATTCAGCAAAAACAGTAAAATAATGGACACATAATAATAAAATATCACCAAACAATAAATGTTAATGTATTAAATATAGGTAGGTAGTTTTAATAAAATCACATAAGGCCATAATAATAATAAATAAATTTATAAAACAAAAAAATTAAAAATATCTATTGTACAGCAATAAAAACAAAATGTCACTAAATTTGGTGCATTAAGCCTTTTTTTATTCTACTTTTCAACACAGTTCTGCATGGAGTAATGCAACCAATCTAATTTTATCTTAATTTATCTTTTTTCTTTTTATTCTGTTTTTTTTTTTTTTTTTTTTTTTTTTTAGTTTAAGAATATAAAAAATAAAATAAATAAACTTTAAAAAAGTGTTATTTGCAAGTTTTATTTTTGGATCTATTCAAAATTGTACAGTTGTCACTTTAGCATTAAGAATTTCAAACTGCTTGCAGTGATGTGTAAAATTTCTGTTAGCCCTACTTAAATACAAAATGGTTTTACTGGAACCATGGTAATCAGAATTAGATTATACTAGTGATTTTAATGGAAGAATACACTTTTTGTGTCAGCATTATGTAAACAAGAACCTTCTTTATGGATCGTCAAATTTTGATCATTTACATAATTAAATAAAAAAAACATATAACAAGACAGTTGGTGTAGTTAATCTTTTTTTTCCTTTTTTTTTTCTTTTTAAGTAAATAAACGTTATCACATAATGATAATTCAGTTACTCATTAATTTATGCTTAATCCAGTATACTTTTATCTCATTGATGGTTTTTTAATTTTAATTCTTTTTTTTTTTTTAATGACAAAAAAGTTCATCTTTTTTACTGTTGATTTAAATATAATAAACAGGATAAAAATGGTCATAAGCTATTGCTAATGTTCAGTTCAGAACATAAATTTCTATGTATTGTTCATAAAAAAGGTCATGAATTTTTTATAACTATTTTAAATTCTTATTTCTGCATTATACATTCTTTCAATAAAGGATATTACACACTTGGGAAATAACTGAAATGTTAATACTTACAAAAAAGAAAGCTTTTTATTTGACAAAAGTGTCTATCATAATTTGAAAAGAGAATCATAAACCTGTTGTATTATATTTACAGAAAATCTGAAACATAAAGAAAATCATCATTTAAAACACTGCCTATATCTCAAGAATCTTGGATTAACATTTAACCACATTTATATTTTTTCTCTCTCTCACACACACACACACACACACACACACACACACACACACACTCATTCATAATAAGATTTTTTTTAAAAAGAAGATAAGTTTAAAATATTCTAGCACATAAAACAAAACAAAATATTGAAAAAGTTTTTTGTAAAATAAAAGAAACAAACTGTGGAATCAGACGCTGGATTTAATTTCCCCAACATGTGTCTGAACTGTATAAACCAAATTTTCAATATAAAATGAAATATGTGATAATCATAAAGTACATTGCAATCAAATCTGATTGATAAATCTTTTTTTCTCTTTTTTTTCTCCTTTTTTTTTTTATCTCAGTATATAAAAGTCATTAATATGATAGGGTAATTGATAGGAACTCGGGAAAAAAAAAAAGTATAAGAAATAAATCTATTTGAACTAATATCAAAAGACTGATATATGACAAAAGGAAACTACCAACTAATGTTTTTATTTTTTCTATTTTGTATCAATTTTTCTTTTTTAACCTCTCAATTCTGGTAGATTTACTTCATAAAGTAATGTTATTTGAACTTTGTTTTAAGATTTATCTCTGTTTTAATATTATAAAAAAAAATGATAAAGTACAGAACAAAAATGTCAACTTTCATTTTTGCCAAGAACTCTAGTCATAATAAAATTGTATAACATGGAAAAATTGCGACTCATTAACTCATTTTAACTACAATCAAATAACAAATTACAGAAAATAAATGTCAACTTACCTTTTTGTCAAGCACTCTAATCTTGGTAAAATTGTATTCCATTACCTCATTAACTCATAACTATAATCCATTGATAACGCAGAACAAAATTTTCAACTTACCTTTTAGTCAAACACTTTGGTCTTCATAAAATTGTAATCCACTACCTCATTCATTCATTTTAACTTTCGTCTACGAAATAGCACAAAACAGAACAATAATGTCATCTTACCTTTTATCCAAGCACTCTAGTGTTGATAAAAATGTAAATCATTACTTCATTAACACACTTTAACTACAGGTCAAAGAAAGAACAAAATTTCATCTTACCTTTTAGCCACGCACTCTAGTCTTCATAAAATTGTAATTCATGACTTCATTAACACATTTTAACTACAGGTCAAAGAAATATCCAAATTCAGAACAAAAATGTCAACTTACAATGTCGTTTTTTTTTTTTGTTTTGTTGTTGTTTGTTTGTTTTTTCCCCTAGCACTCTAGTTTTGAAAAAACAGATCTAAGTGAAAAAAGACTCTACTTCATTCTTTGGTTGTAAAAGACATAGCTTGCAGCTGATACTGGTTTCCTTTGCAACACTGTGAAGAACTGTAGCAATGACGATAATCTATATGAACAAGTAGACCAATGGTAGTCAGTGTTTCGTGTTTTAACAGTTTGATTGTTTATGATAGAAATGATGCACAGTTCTGTAATGGTTCCTTCCTGGCAAGATTTCCTTTCAGCAAGCCGGGTGAAACCAAGCTGAACAATCTGATAGAAAACCATATCTCTGGATTAATTGTAATTTTGTTTTGCTGCTTTGTGATTTTTGTAAATTTATTTTATAATTAGTTATTGTTGTTATTATAATTATTATTAGTTATTGTTGGTTATTATAATTATTATTATAATTTTTTTTATTTATAATATTGTTTTGGTAATTTGTATCATTTGTATATGTTTTTGTTTATTTAATCATTGTCAGTTAATTTCAACGTTTTATCAGATAAAGTTTTTTAAAAACATAAACAGAATCTTTATAATGTTTAAAAAAATTTTAAATATGGATTTTAAAAGTATGTCTTTTTTTCTTTTTCCTGATTTTATTCTTTTTTATTATTATTATTTTTTATAAAAATATATATCTTTTTTTTTTTAAATTATTATTATTATTATTTCTTTTGTTTTAATTCTTTGTAGTTTAAGAAATGCTTCTTTTCATTAAAGTACTAAAAGTACCATTACATAGGAAAGTATCGATTTATACATATTCATTGGTGTATGTGTGTGTGGGTGTGTATGCTGCTAATAAATGTGTCTTTTAAAATATGTATACTAGTTCCAGCTCATCATTTTAAAAGTTGACAACTGGCAGTATTCCCCATCACTGTCAGTCTGATACTGCCCGTCTAATAGACAACTACAAATATATTTTGCACGTTAATGAGAAGAAAAACACATCAGAATACGGCAGCCGACAACTCATCAACATGCCAGAGACGGTGGTCTTTAATGACTGTGAGTCAGAAAACAATTTCCTACTGCTGTTGACAACCTACAGTTCCCCTGACGGAAACAATTTTATGAAATTGGTTTTAGAAACATTATAATCTTTAGTTCATCGCATACAATGGAAACAGTGCTTTTTGAAAATATACATTCTTCAGATCCAAATAGGTGTATGAAATTAGCGTTGTAACCATTATGATCTTTAGTTTGTCATATCCAGTAGTAACAATACTTCTTGAATGTGTAGGTTCTAATGATCCAAATATCTTTATCTTGATTGCATAAATTCCTTTTATTGAAATATATGTATGAAATTAGTGTTAGAAACTTGTAATCTTTAGTTTATCATGTATTAAAGAAACAGTACTTTTGTAAATTCATATATAAAAGAATGCTTTTTGATTGCATAAATTCCCTTGATTGAAATATATGTATGAAATTAGTGTTAGAAACTTGTAATCTTTAGTTTATCATATATTACAGAAACAGTACTTTTGTAAATTATATATTATATATAAAACAATACTTTTTTAATGCATAAATTTCCTTGATAGAACTTTCCTGTTCATCATATTTAATATAGCCATACTTTCTGTGCAAATAAATTATTGTACTAAAGGCAATATGAAACCATTAACAAGAAAATGTGTTGATTCAGTACTTTCTCTTAGGTCATTGAGTTAATATACCAGAAAGGTTACTTTTTAAATAGTATCATGAAAGTTGTCTGCTTTGAGTAGGAGTGAATTGATAGAAAGTACCTAATGACATTTGATGTGCAAATGGCAAAACAAAAATATAACTTGGAAGGAAAGGGTTGATCATTATCCAAACTACATCAATAATACAATTTCAGTTCTTAACTGAGAAGAAAGAAATGAAAAGTAAAAAACAAACAAAGAGTTTAAAGGTTTTAGAAACTTATGCTGTTTATTGTTTTAGTTTCCTAATCTTTGTATAGATTTTATAGACTTATGTCCTTTTTAATATTGGGATTGTTCTTAAGATGAATGAAAAGAAATGAAATCTCACTGTAAAACAAAACATTAACAAGATGACAACATTCAGAAATATATTTTTTATATCTGCATTATCAAAACTTCATTTTCTGGATGTTAGTCTGAAACAGTGTTAATTTTATTGCATGTCAGTTCAGAAATCCCTTACTTCATATTTGTGCTATTTCAGAATTTCAGTGTCTGTTAAGGATTATTGTATCTCTTTTAATTATTTATCCAAGTATTGCATGAAGGCCATCTAAAAGCTTGTTAAGTGTGACGTTGACTCACATTTTTCTGACATCTTCACATGTCACTGAAAAATATAATTATTGATAATTCTTTAATTATTTGTCAGAATTTTCAGGTATGACAAAGACACTGAAATCAGGTCACTGTGAGTTGCACATCACGTAAACATAATTTTTAGTAGATATAATGATGGTATTATTTTTACTTCAGTGATGAGGACATTATTTTTATTTTAATGATTACATTATCTTTACTAAATTTGATGAGGACATTTTCATATACGAAACATTCTTTCTGTTCATGATATTATTTTTATTTTTTACAACGAGGACATTATTTTTAACTTTCATTATGAGAACATCTGTATTTTTTATAATAAGGATATTATTTAAACTTTCGTTATGAAGACATTGTTTCTAATAATGGGAGCATTTTTACTGTTCATGATAGGACATAAATTTTATATAACTGACGAGGACATTATTTTTATTTTTCACAATGAGGAAAGTATTTTTACTGTTCTTAATGATGAATGTTTTTGTTTATCATGATTTTTTTACTGCTGCTGCTGATATTATCTTTACTGTTCATGATAATGACATTATTTTTAAATTTCATCTTGAGGATATAATGAAAACAAATATATATATTTTTTTTTTATTTTTTTTTACCATACATGAAATTTTTAAAAAAAAATTATTTTTTTTCCCCTAAATAGTTTTGAAAGTTAAGAGATATTCTATCAAGCTGATTTCATGTTATCAGCCTGCATTTAAATGCAATTCAATCAAGATAAATAACTATGCAACTAACTACATGCTAGACAACTGAAAAATGACGTTACAATCAGCAATCAAAAGCTAAGTGATCGGCTTCAGAATGATTTCTTTGGTATGTGCCTTGATTTAATAGTGTTTCTAAATGGAAGCCAATCATGATAAATAAGCAACTGCATGTTACAAGAGAGAAAAATGATATTAAAATTAGCAGTCAAAAGCTAAGTGATCTGTCTTGGACCAATTTATGCGGTATCTTCCTTGATTTACTATTGTTCTAAATGGAAGCCAGTCTTGATAAATAAGAATACAAATACAAAGCAGGGTCTATCGTGGACATAATCATGGCCACTTGTAGTCATTCCAGACCACTGGCAACACTTTATTATCTGCGAGGTTGGCACTTCAGCACTCTCAACTTCTTGACTTGTCAGGCCTCCATCTGACATGTCCAGTATTCTGTGGCAATTAATTTCCATTGACCAATCGGCAGTGCCAAATGAGCACCATTTGCTTTAATGGCTTTCTTCAAATGATTCATAGTTCACTGAGGTGAAGTAGGACCTTAACAGACCATCTTGAATGACTTACTGATAGAAAATATTTAAAAAAAAAAAAATCTTATTGATCTGTGTCTGTGGCTAAGATGGTCTGTGTAATTATTAAATCAATTTTTATCTTTTATAAAAGTTTTATTTTACTCACAGTCTTAT
Organism: Chrysomallon squamiferum; assembly: GCA_012295275.1. Classification (NCBI taxonomy): domain Eukaryota; kingdom Metazoa; phylum Mollusca; class Gastropoda; order Neomphalida; family Peltospiridae; genus Chrysomallon; species Chrysomallon squamiferum. The sequence goes on from CM022667.1 coordinate 2,264,077, forward strand.
CCTCCATGACTCTGTTGTGTTCTTTACATGTTTGATTAAATCAGTATCTTAACCATTTTCTTGGTATCTTAACTTTTTAGTCTTTATAAATCTAATAAATAATAATAATATTAATTCATTTTATCTTATCTCTAAAATTATTTTCTGTTTTAAACAGTTTATAATTTACAAATTTAAAATCAGATTAATATCTGTCTTTATTAATAACATTCTCTGCTATGTCTGTGTGCAGAAAAAACCTGTTTGTGATGTCTTTTTCAAGTGAATAATACAGAAAATTACAAACTGTTACTAATTCTCCAGTAAACAGTTCTCTGATTTACAGCACTCTACAGATGTTGATTTTGTAAATTTAACCATTACGGAAGCAAATCCACTTTATCAAATACAAATCTTTCCAAATACATTTCTATTACTTGTCCTGCAGTTGTTTATTTATTTAATTTTTTTTTTCCCCCCATTAAACCTAAAGATAACATTTTTGCATTTTGCAGTAAATCAAATTGGTTATTATGTACGGCTTAGCTTAACAGAAGAAAAAAATATGGCTGTAAAATATCATTCTTTGCCTTCAAAGCTGGTAATTAACTATACACCCATCTCCAGTAAATTTAACAAACTACTTGACCAAATGATTATGTTACTTCTTGTCCAGTAAACTTTGTGTGTTTATTATGTATGGCTAGATCCTAAGGTGAAGAAAAAGAAAATAATAATAATAAAACTTCATAGAATATCATCCTTTTCTTCAAAATCTGAATATTTACTGTTGCCATCTCTGATAGCTTTAACAAACTACCAGACCAAATGATAATGTAACTTCTTCTCCAGTAAATCTTCACTTGTTTATTACGTATGGTTAGCTCCTAGGTGAAAGGTGGGGGGGGAATCTCAATAGAATATCATCCTTTTCCTCCAAATTTACTGTTTACTGTTGCTGTCTCTGGTAGCTTTAACTGCTTGACTAAATGATAATGTTTCTCCAGTAAATTGCACAGTTTATTGTGGCTATCTTCTAAGGAAAGAAAAAGTAGTAATAAGAACAGAAGAACATCCCTGGAGCCACATTCCAAACTAAATAATTTACTATTACATCTCCTGTACAAGTACTTAGCAAGATTAACACTCTACTTAGCCAAATGGTAATGTTACTGCCTTCTTCAATAAATTACACAGTCTGTTATGAATGTCTTACTCTTAAGAAAATAATAATAATAATAATAATAATAATGACAACTAAAGATCATCGAAATTTTCTAAATGCATCAAACTAGATAATTTATTATCAGATAATCTGCTATAGAATTTACAATAGGTTACCTAGATTATTAACTCTTTAACATCCAAATTTACAATCACAGAAGCAAGTTTCCAAAGTGAAATTTGTAATTTGTACAAGAAAATATGATAAAGCCCCTTTTTATTGTATGTAATGTTTTTATGAGTCAACTAGGTCAGTTCTAGGCTATGATAAAAGTATATGTTGTGTAGTTACAAGCATTTATTCTTTGTGCTGTCTCCTGCTGTTTTATAGTCTTGCAACAGGCTGATACAGATCTAGGTTTCTTTTCTCTATCACACACACACACACACACAAGGAAAATCAGTAGTAAAAGCAATAACAAGAAGATGAATAATAATTCTTAACTGCCAGAAGATCATTTATTTTCCTTAAGTACAACAAATCAGATAATTTACTACAAAATCTATAATAGTGCAGTACTTAACGAACTTTATCAAACTACTCGTTCTTCTACATCATACACAGCTGCTGTGGTTTTTCTATTACTTACCTCAGTAGGTGTACTCAGTATTATATCTCATTACTGTCTCTTTTGCAGTTACGTATTGTAACCACTTTCTCTGAACACAGAAGCAAATCGAAGCCATATGCTTAAACCAAGTTCTGGTAAACTAGCCTAGCAGTTATGTGAGGAAAGAATATTTTTTTTTTCTTTTTTTTTCTTTTCTTTTTTTCTTTTCTTTTTTCTCTCTCTTTAACATGGCCTCAAAGTGTGTAGTGATGACATAACAAAATAGCTTTATTTTTGTTTTGTTGAGGTAGCCTCACAATGATATAAGAAATTATCTTTTGTTGTTGTTTTTGTGGGAGTTTTTTTCTTCTTTTTTTCTTTTTTCTTTTGCTTGATGTGGCCTCACAGTAACTTATGGCAACATCTTTTTGTTTTTGTACTGTTTTGTTTTGTTTTGTTTTGATTTTATTTATTTATTTATTTACTTATTAAAAAAAAAAAAAAAGGTGAATGCCTCAGTAATAATATAGATAGATACATACATACATATGAAAGAAGTGAGAGAGAGAAAGGGATGGAGAGGGAGTGTGAAGGGTTCTTTTGTTCATGAAAATCAACATAATTACAACCATTTATTAAAATGATACTATTTCAGCTAAATAGTCTTATTTGTTCTACTGAATGATAAATTTTGTATTACTCAGTTTACTGGCATATTTTAATTCCAATTTGTAGATTGGCATAGACTCCAGACTCTGTCTGCCAAAGGAATTCATACAAAACTTCATATTAAAGAAGGTTTCAGACATAATAATCCATATAAATTAGTACAGTTAACTCTGGGAATTAGAAAATACAAATAATCAATCATTCATAATGCACCCTGGGTTTTATCAAATTATGCGTTTTATTATTAGTGATAAATGGACAGTTTTTATTTTTTTATTCTTCTATTTTATATTCCTGACTCCATAAGCTTCATTTTGTTGTTCATCATTTAGATCCAGAGATATTGCCAGGAATGTCCAGACAAATTGGAGAGTTTCTTCCATCCAGCAAATTACAAGGTTCATAGAATTGCTCTAAAATGCATATTGAGGTCTATCAATTTCATCACTGGGTCAAAGAAATTAACACACATATATTTTTAACAAAATATCAAAATCATTTTGTCACTCCACTTTAATTGGCTATGGCTCAGTACAAGACAAAGTTTGGTGTGTGTGTGTGTGTGTGTGTGTGTGTGTGTGTGTGTGTGTGTGTGATTATTATATATATTAGTATTATTTATCATAATTAATTTCATTATTATTATTATTATTATTATTATTATTATTCACTGTTATTAGCAACATCATCATTATAATTAATGGACTTTTTTGACTCTTTAGCAGCATGATTAAACTTTATGAGCTCTTTCCAATTAGTCTGTCATCAGTCTGCTGTAATTTATATCCTAGGCTTCCTTATTGCAAGATAGAACACTTAAATCCAATATTCTGTATGCTTGAATGGTGGTGTTTAGATTACACTTTTGTGGTCAACAAAGTAATATTCTAAAATGAATTATTAGAAAAGAAAAACATTCCTCTTTATAATGAACTTGTTTTCTAAAAACAATTTTTTTTTTTTAATTTGAAACATAATCCAGTCTGCTTTATTTGTCCAAAACTAATATTATACAGATTTGAATGGTGATATTTTATTTGTTGTTGTGGTTTACAACCTGATAGTGCTGTATAGAAAAGTATGTGGCTAAAGAAAAATCTAATATTTTGAAACGTAATGCAGACTTTTGTTTTATTATTCCCGTTCAATGCTAACAATCTATAAATATGAATGTTAATATTTTGTAAATGATTTACAACCTGATATCTGTATAGAAACGATGAGTCTAAAGAAAAAATCTAATGTTTGGGATATAATCCATACTTTTTTCTAAGTCTAGTATTTTTACAAATGAGAATGTTAATATTTTATATGTTCTTGTGGTTATCATATGATACTGCTATAGAAAAGAATGTGACTGAAAAAATGTCTATTTAGAACATAATCCAGAATTTTTTTCTGAGACTAATATTCTTACAAAAATGAATATTTTGTGCTTGTGATTATAATGTAATATTTGTATGTGTCAGAAAAAAGACTCTCAGATTTCTTTGTTTCATGTTCAAAATACATTGTGTAAATGAGCACATTTTGAAATGGAATAATTATTATAACTATATATTGAAGAAAAAGATTTTTGTTCTGTTTGTGGTTATAATATGATATTTGTATACGTCAGAAGATTTAGAGCACAATCCAGATTTCCTTATTTCAGAATGCAGTGTGCAAATGATCACATTTTGAAAGAAAATGTAATTATATGTTAAATGGAAAAAACAAAATCTGAATTCTTTGTAGCATAATTCTTCCTTCTTTATTCCTTGTCCAAGACAGAATTATTAAACCTTAAATTCAGCCTCTTGTATGAATAAAATTATTAACTGTATTTGTTTTCAGAGATGTTATTTGGTAATACATAATAAAGTAGAACATTTTTTTTTTGTTATTTAAAGACCTTACTAGATGTTGAAGAAAAATACAAACCTTCTTGATATGGAAATGTAGAAAATGAAATAGTAGGAGAGAAGACTTTTCCTTGGTTAATTTCAGTAATGAGAATGATAAAACGAACAAATGTAAGCTGTTTAATGACATCAATACTGCAAGATGTTTTTCAGCAGACATGCCACTTTAAAGGCTCTTAATTTCACAACCAATGGCATCTGCAAAACAATTAATAATAAATGGCTTATTCTGTTGGTGTTGGTATCAAAGAAAACACCTTGGTGCAGTTGCTGCTGTTAATGAAGTCGTTGGGGCTGTGAATATCATGTGTCTTGATGACCTTTGTTGGTGGATAAAGTAGAATTACCCACCTCACATGTAAACAGAAACACATTTCAGGTGTTGACTTGTTAATAATTAATCACCTTTGGTAGCCAATTCAATAAATACTTAGTTTGAAATGTATTGAAGGCATTGCTCGTTGTAAATAATAGAATACGTGACAGCTTCTACAGTTACTCTTTATATTTGCAGTATTTATACAGTTAAAACATGGACAAATATGCAAAGCAAACCGCCATGTTTTATTCTATGGAAGTTGAAATATTGGTCATGTGTTTTCTTCTATAATAATTTTAAAAATGGATTTGTTTGTTTCTTCTGTAAGAAAAAAACAACAATATAAATGTTATCTTGTATAAGGAAAAATAACAACATAAATATTCACTAATATAAGGAAAAACAACAATTCTTCCCTAATTATAAAGAAAAACAATGAAAATCAGTTACATGCTTTCTTATATAACTGAATCAAAATGTTCTCTTGCATGATGAAAACCAGTTACATATTCTTGTACATAATGAAAAACAGAGGAAACATGCCAGCAGCTTTCTCCAGTTTACAGAACAGTGGTTTTGATATTCATGAAGACTGTAATAACAACCTCCACTTGAAGTCATATTTATATATCTAATGATTTATGAAAAAGCAAACCAAAACGTTACAGGTAATCTTTACAAAAAGATTTATTTTACATGTACCTTCTCATAGTATATTCCATAACCTTTGTACTACTAGTTGTGGAGTCTAAGCAACAATAAGAAATCTCTGTAAGAGCCTGTCAGAAAGGGATTAATCCCACAAGTTGCTTCACTTTGAGAATACTTTCTAAAACTGTGTTATGTCCACCTCCTGTTCTTTTATATAATTAAGTACCTAACATGATAAACAAGACAGTAGGTCTCTAGCCACAATGAAAATTTTATCCATTTTTTTTTTTTTTTTTTTTTTTGATTATTATTGTTGTTCTTGTTGTTGTTGTTGTAGTTGTTGTTAAACATGTCAACACAAACAGTAGACAACATACATCAACTACAATCTATAAATGTACACTTACCATATACGGCACAGCTAGCTAGCTGACCATCATCGCACTGGCAGTTACAAAAGAGTCATTGTTGGTGAATTCCACTCAGTGTTATCAGAGATACAAGTGGATACGCACAGCCTCCGGCATGTCCTATCATTCTGTCAGAGCTGAAAAGAAATCCACGAAGGTTGGCAATTATCTCGAGTGGTGGATAACTGCCACAACATGTTTTGTATTGGATTGATTGAAAATTATGGTAATAATAGGCCAATTCACGTTAATTACTATGCAGACAGGTCTCGTGTATTAATCACATGGTAGATGGAATTAGCTGTTTTTGGCTGGGTTGATAGCTGTGTGTCACAGGTGTTTCTTGTTTTTATGGCGCCACACTCGCTCAGCCCATTTGGATGGTTGTTGTGGTCACACCATGTTCAAAAAATCTAGCTGTATCAAAGTTATGTCACTTTTTGTCACGTCTCTGGAAAAACGAGACAGTTTAAAAATCAAGTTTAGGAAATGTTGTTAATTACCCTAGAAATGTGAGATGACTTAGAGAACAAATTTTAAAAATAGCAAAGTCATTAGACAACTGCATAAATATCTGAAAATCCGAGAGCAATATACAAAGTCAATTTTTAACAACTTTAGAAATACAGAGTAATGTAATCAGTACCAAGTTTCAACCAGTCTAGAAATGTGAGATAAAGTCATAAACCAAAGTTTAACACAGAAATGTACAAGTGGTTAGTAAGCCAAATTTAACATAGAAATATAAGATTCTGACCAGTCTTAAAAATACAAGACATAAAAACCTAGCTAGAATTAAGTTACAGTAAAACAAGAATTAGTCTATATCAGTACTATGCAGTTCTTGTTTATGATGTCATGTAGCTAATTCTCGGTTTATATGGTTATTAAATGAATTTGTTTTACTACTGATTTGTTTTTGTGATGTGATATTATTCTAGATTAATTCTAGCTTTGTTCTAGCATGCTCTGTACCAACTCAGCATATATTTTCTATTTTGTTAACTTTCCATAATATGCTAATTATACTTTATTTGGAATGATATTTGGCATTGAAGATGTTTATAAAAAAGTAGAAACCTTGTCATGAATCTGACCAGATTTTAATGTAATTTGTGAATTTTAACAGAAATGGTTGCTTACACTTGACATCTGACTTTCCCTATCCAGTTTTTAAAAAAAAAAAAAAAAAAAAAAAACACAGTTGTCATTATTTGTCATTGCAGATTTTAACTTAGAAGATAACCATGTGTCATACATATAGATAATGGATAAATGAAAACATGTTAAGATAAAAAGCAGATTTTTGTTACAACATAGTTCTTAAAATATACATACACAAAGACTTGCAGACTGTAGCCTGAAGATAGAAAAAAAATGTGGGCAGCCGTTATGTTTTGTAAGCATAAAGCACTGTGCACTTATTTAACCATTAGGACTTGACAGCCAAAACACTTCCTGGCTGACAGACTAAAATATTTCTCTGACCGTCGAAGTTGTAATTTTCTTCAATTACTATTCATAATGTTTCTTCAAAAAGAAAAAAATAATATTAATAGAATGCTTTAGTCAACTTGTACCATTTAATTGTGAATGCACTGACTAGAATGTGTTCAAATTTCCTGTCACCACATTTGGAAATGCTAGAGAAAATTTTTTGAGAAATATAAATTCTAAATCTGACTGTTTTTCTACTAAGTTGATAGATTTTGATATTAGTAAACGAATTTCAGTCACATTTAATTATGGTGGTTTTTATTTATTTTTGATTCACAATTGATGGTAATTTAGTAGGTGAACAAGGATCTTTTTTTGTTGTTGTTTTTTTCTTCTTTTTTTCTCACCAAATGTGTGTGAGTGCAAGAAAGCATGGGCCTCTGTCTGTCTATATGTATGTCTATGTGTTACTTGAATAATATTACAGCATGATAAAATATCAATAATAATTATAATAATAACAATAATAATAACATAACAATAATAATGATGACATTTAAATCTACAACAGAAATGATTTCTCTCCATTGGAACGTGAATCAAATAGCCAAACCTACTACAATATATTTCAAAACGTGATTAATGGCAAATATTCAGCATTTGTAAATCATTTATAAATGACAAAACTCATTTCACACTTTCACAGTAATAAACTAATAGATTGTATTGTTAAGAAATTTTTCACTGTTTAATATTTTTACTGAGATAGGTTTACAGAAGAAATAAATCTAATATTTTTCTAATAACCTTTATCGCATTTATTATGAATAAGTTTAGTAAGAAACAAAAATAGAATTAATATCTTACAGCAAATTCCTCTGTTCTTTAATATGTAATGACACCACACCGACAGTAGAAAAATGGTTGCACTCGGATGTTTTTGAAATGTACTTATTTGCCTTTATACTTCATTATTAATTAATAAGATTGGAAACTTCCAAAAATGAGAAAAAATAAAACATAACCTGGAATATTGAGAATATATTTTATGATTGTTGTTTATTTATTTATTTATTTATTTATTTATTTATTTATTTATATATATATAGCTGTTTATTTATTGGGGTTTGGGGGGGATAGCTTTTTTGATTCTTTTGCTTGTTCTTGTTTGTGTTTTGGTTTTTTTCTGGTTTAAGTTATATTTAAATAATAATAATAATAATAATAAAATTTCCAACACTTCCTATCTTGGAATTGTCTTGCCTTCTTATCTTATCTGTGTTGCAAATACCATTGATTCTAAGTTCACTGACTGATTTGGAAAAGGATGTGGTTTATTAAAATTAAACAAAATATTCATGAAGCTGCTTTTAAATTAAGTTTCCTGTGAATTTACATAATGAAAATCTTCACTGACCTATTACTTTTTTGTTCTGGAAACCGACTTCTTTTTCTTCTGTCAGTCTAAAAACTCGGTTTATTTTATTAACATCAGATGAAAACATTTTTATTTTATTAAAGTTTCTCAGAAATAAAACACTGTTATAAGGCTTAAAGCAAAAATTTGCCACAGGCTATTTTTTTTTTAATGTGGCTGATCAAATCACAAAATAGCTAACATTTTAGCAAGCTATAATTATTCACCATAAGTAGTAATTTCACAAATATTTTATTATTACTATTATTTTGTTTTTATCATATATACAGTAGTACCTCTAGTTAAGAGTTCTTCAACTTACGAGTTTTCTCAGATACAAGCAGCCACCCAGTTGATTTTTTGCTTTGAGTTATGAGCCAAAATCTGAGTTTCAAGTGAGCTTCAGATTTACCACCGCTAGTTGGTGCAATGAACAACACAACATCCACCCAGAATCCTGCATCTCACTCATTTGCTTCACATGGAGGCATCTCTGGTGTGTTGTACTCGCTTTCTGTGCAGTATTTTGCTGAATTTCTTTTTTTCTGGTCATGGATCCTAAGAAAGTGAGTGCAAAGGACAGTGCTGGATGATGTCCATTGAATTAAAGTTTGAACTGATAGAAAAACATGAGCAAGGTGTACATGTAGCCGACTTGGCTACGTGGTATGAACATAGTATTTCTACAATATGTACCATACTGAAGATGAATAAGTCAGGGTGGTTTTTTAGGGGACTGGAATGGATTAATGGTATTTCAATTAATTTCAGTTGGGAAAATTGATTTGATATACAAGCAAATTGAGATATGAGCTCCATCATAAAACGAATTAAACTCATAAGTCAAGGTACCACTGTATTTTATTTTTATTGTATATACAGTAGTACCTCAAGTTACGAGTGCTCCAACTTTCGAATTTTCTGTGATATGAGCAGCCACCTGGTCCATTTTTTGTTTTGAGTTGTGAGCCAAAACCAAAACAGAATTAATAAAACCAATTCATTTCTTTACATTATCTTTTATTTTGTTTTCATACAATATTTGTCATTTATATATACATTTTTCTTATTTAAAAACACGTTATAAAAAATTGGGGTTGTTCTTGGGGGCCTGGAACAGATTAATGGTATTTCAATTAATTTCTGTTGAGAAAACTGATTTGACATATGAGCATTTTGAGTTACGAGCTTGGTCACAGAATGAATTAAACTCATAAGTCAAGGTACCACTGTATTTTTTTTCCTGTTATTATTCTCTACAGAATTGTCACTATTATGACCAAGTTTAATTTTAGTTCCTTGAATTAGCTAATACAAATCTTGTTTATCTACTGTTTTGGGAGTCTGTGAAAACATAATTTCAGCATTCAGAGAAGCAAATTAATTTTTGTTACTACAGTAGAAATGTCATTTGATTTATTATTTGTATACATGATGCTTATTTTATATTTTCATTTACCATCTGATATCTTTGTTGGTTTTGTTTAAAATGATTTTGAATAAATAATAAATGAAATCCATCATAACAATGTTTACACATAATGTAATATTAATATAACTATATAGTCCATACAAATTAATATTCCACATAACTACATGTTCTGTATAACTAAATATTTTATACATATTTCATATAAATGAACTGTACCTCACTATTCTACATATTTCCTATAACTGAATATTCTATATAATTCATTTTTTATCCTCTTTTTGTTTCTTTTTACAATTTTTAATTATTTTTTTTATTTTCCTTTTTTAAAACCAAATCCTAAATGAATTCAGTTTTTATCTATTCATAATTAATAATTTGAGTGAAATCCATTTTGAAGTTGATAGGGTTATGCAAGGTTATAATTCACAATTTCATCTGCAAAATTTTTCCTGAATGTTAAAAGCATCTTCACGTTGGGAGCATTAATATGAAACAACCAAATTTAATAGCTTCTGAAATGATGATATCGGTTGGCAATAATCCAGTTACATAGCATTTCACATTTTAGATCAAAGGAAAGTCAATGAAGCGAAATGACAGCCTTGTCTGTGTATAAAGCAGATGACATTTTAGAAATACAGTTGATTGGTCTTTATGCTTTTGGTAATTGCCTCTTTTTCTCCCACCAACACTACCGGTTTGTGTGAGCTGTTCCAATTGTTGTTAACAATTCCAGTTTGTATGAGCTATTCCAATTTTTATGAACTATTCCAGTTTGTGTGAACTATTCCAGTTTGTGTGAACTGTTCCAATTTCTGTTAACAATTTCAGTTTGTATGAAATATTCCAATTTTTGTTAACAATTCCAGTTTGTATGAGCTATTCCAGTTTTTATGAACTATTCTGGTTTGTGTGAACTGTTCCAATTTTTGTTAACAATTCCAATTTGTATGAACTATTTTGGTTTGTATGAACTATTCCAATTTTTGTACACCATTCTGGTTCATATGAACTTTTCCAGTTGTTGTGAACTATTCTGGTTTGGGTGAGCTATTTCAGCATTTATGAACTTTTCTGGTTTGAATGAGCTATAGCATATTTTAGAAAATATTCTGGTTTGTGTGAGCTATTCCAGATTTTATAAACAATACTTGATATTCCATTTTACAAAGTAATATCTCTGCCATTATGCTTCACTAGTTCATGGCAAATACTATAAATGATGTACCAAGTCCAAGACATACAATTAGCCAGTTCAGAAAAAATATATACTTTTATTATCTAAATTTTAAGATTTAGTTCATTTTAATATGAAATAACATACCAGATAAAGAATGCTGGCATCATGACCATATTCATCTGGAGCATGGCATGAAGAGTATCCATGCTTCCAATGAAATCAACATAGGGAACTGGCATTTTGCAATTGTTTTATCTTTTGCAAATTTTTATGAAGGTATGCTTCAGAAAAATGTTGAAGAAACTCTTTTCTACTACGGTTTATTATTTTTCTTCTTTGGGTGAAAACAGATACCTATTTGAGGGTTTTTGTACAAATTCCAAAATCAAAGATGGTAATTTTGGTTGCAAAATCTGTTTTATAAATGACTTAACATATTGTAAGACAGTAATCTTGTTACTGGCCTGAGAGACAAGCATCTCCTTTTGTCATAGTGCACACACACACACACACACACACTCTCTCTCTCTCTCTCTCTCTCTCTCTCTCTCTCTCTCTCTCTCTCTCTCTCTCTCTCACACACTCAGTGATTATAAAGTCGTTTTTAAATAACCATCTAAATATGTAATATAATTTAAAATGTTGTTGTAGTAATAACAGTAGTACAATCATTGTTGCTGCTTCTGCTGCTGCTTTTTCTACAACTACTTCATAATTATCATTATCATCATCATCCTCAAAACCATTGTAAACAATTTGCAACTGCAAGGTATATTTCAAATTTTTATATATTTCTTTTTTTTTTTTTTTTTTTTTTTTAGCCTAAGTGGATTTAGTTTTCATCTGTCCAGTATTACTGAATCAACAAAACCCATCATTTTTTTTTTTTTTTTTTTTTACTATGATTGTTTTTCACATTCTTTTTCTCTTGTCTGAAATGTCATTACTGCAAATCAACATCACACATGCACACCTCCTGAGAAAGAAAATAGCACAGATAGCATGTTAAAACACACTCAGAGTCTGAGAACAAACTCTGAAACCAATCACTGGTTGGGTAGTGGTGATCTTGCTGAAGGCTAACCATTTATTTTATTGATCAGCTTCATCTCAGAGTACTGAATACTTGTCTAAATATTTGATAGCAAAAATTTTAAATGATTTTTGATGCTGCAAGTAATTTTCATATTTTGTTTATTTATTATTAAAAATCACAGTCACTGGTTTGATTATTTTATTTTGATTACAAATATGCTGTGTCTCATATATAAGAAACAACATATGTGTCAAGAAATGTTTATTTGTGACTGAAACAGAATAGATGTATCAACAGTGGGGAAGAGCAAATCTATAAACCAGCTGTTTAGTATGTCACACTTAGTTTGTATTACTACTAACATGAAGTCTCAGAGTATATGTGACATTGATTAAAAACTATAATGACAAATATATACTGTGTATACTGGCAAAACAATAATGGTGGTATATAGCAACCATAGTGATAAGAAACCATAGTTTTATGAACCACGTAGGTAAAAAGTCTTAGTTACAAAATCACACTAATTGAAAACAGTACTGGTCAAAATCACATTAGTAAAAAAAAACAGACAGCGAGAAGTAAATAATGGATTGTATTTTTAAAATATTTATCAAAACAGACATTGGTGAAAAAATATTTGTGGATAAATCTATATCTCTCTAGTACATCGAACCATAATGATCAAATTCAGTAGTCAAGTGGAACAGTAATCTGGAATGTTCAGATTTTGGAATGATCTGAAATGTGTTATGATGGTGATGTATGTGTTTTTGTGTTTTCTTCTGAATGTGTGTTTGTTTTAGTGTGTGTGGGTATGTGTGTGTTTGTGTTTCTCTGTGTGTGTGTGGGTATGTGTGTGTTGTGTTTCTCTGTGTATGCGTAGGTATGTGGGTGTGTGTGTATTTTTGTGTGAGGTCATGTGTGAGTATTGGTTTAGTTATGTGAGGATGTGTATTTCTATATAAAAATATATTTACAATACACTTAATATATAACATCTGACATAAACCTGTTGATTATTTATTTTAAAAAAAAAAAAAAAAAAAAAAAAACAACTATAGAATGGATAGAGTAAAAAAAAAAGTCAATTTAGAATGTTCTGCTAGTTCATTTGACTCAAGCTCTGGGGTTTGAATACTCCTGCCTCTGCAGTTTCCATTTCCTGTCAGTGGTTCCTGGTGCTTTTGCCTTCAAGATAGAAAACATGGGCAGTGATTCACAGTGTGGCAGACAAGTGGTTCTGATCTGCCCAGCTGGTAATCTCAAATACACAGTTAGATCATTAACATTACCCTCTTCATTTAACAAATACACTTGTGCAAAAGGCATGTGTGGTTCTGTTTATGAAGCGTCAACTTTTATTACTGAGTTTAGATCACTAGGAGTTCAGTAAATATTGTTGTGTCATTTTTTTTGTTGTTGTTTCAAGAAAGAACAAACAGATACACTTAAAAACATGGCACGTAAGGTGAATGTTTTCAATGAATATGTAAACTAACAGAACAAAGTGCCTTCGTCATTAAGAATCGAGTTTTATTTGTATGTTTTTATCAATAGTTTTCAAGCATAGGATTCATGTTTTATTAAAATTCTGTATCCACAGATTTCAAGCAAGCATTCAAGGTTTATTAATCTGTCAATATCAATAGATTTCAAACAAGCATTCGAGTTTTATTAATGTGTCTATATCAATAGATTTCAAGCAAGCATTCAAGTTTTATTAATGTGTCTATATCAATAGATTTCAAACAAGCATTCAAGTTTTATTAATCTGTCTATATCAATAGATTTCAAACAAGCATTCAAGTTTTATTAATATGTCTATATCAATAGATTTCAAACAAGCATTCAAGTTTTATATCATCATCATCTGACTAAACAAAAACATTATTTGTTTTTTCTTTTCTTTTTAACATCAGAATTGAAGGTCAGACAACTTTCTTCATTAAGTGGTGTAGTAATCCACCATTTTTGTTCACCCACACACAAATACACCCACTACATCTGTATGACAATACATCTGGTACATCATTATTAATTCAATTTAGCTAGTCTGTGTTTACTATCAGTCAGATTTCTTATAATGTTTTTTCTCTTTTTTTTTTTTTTTTTTTTTTGGTATTTTTCTTTCTTCTTTTTTTTTCATGTCATTTTTTTACTGTCTTCTTGGGAGTGTGTAATGAGCTAAACCTTTTAGTTTTTGTGCAGGAAATGCAGAAATATCTGCTTGAAGATAAATCAGATGTCACAAGTGAATGTGGAAAGGAAATCTGTTTGGTGTTGATTATATTAGTGATTTTGTTAGGAATTGTAACCATGACTAACACCATTTGCAATAAGATAATAAAAATAATTAAAAGAATCAACGTTTCTGTTCATAATAATAATACCTTTTATACATTAATGTTTTTTGTTTTTTTTGTATTTTTGATAAAATTAAATTAAAAGATTTAAATAAATCAGTAATTTTACTTACTGTTATTTAAGATCTGTTTCTTGTTATTAATATTATTATTATTAAAATTCAAAAACATCATGTCTTAATCATTTATTGACCTGATACAGTACTTTTTGACATCATCAAATTTGTCATTGCAGCTATCTCCATTTTTATCACCATTATCCTCACCACCATCATCATTATTATTAATATTATTTTTTTATTATTTTTTTTTTTTTTTTTTTATTATTATTATTATTTAAAGGACTATTATTTTTAATTTTTTTTATTTTAGAATCTATGTCAGAGGCTGTGAAGATTCTCAAGGGAGAGTACTGTGTGCGAGCGATCAAGGAACACAACATGGACCGTGCACTTATTTTCTGCCGGACTAAACTGGACTGTGACAACCTTGAGCAGTACTTTAACAAAGTTGGAGGGGGTGAGTAAAGCCTGCAGGGAAGCAAAGCTAAACAGTGTGTTTAGAGACAGAGTTATCTGTGTCCACTTACAGCAGGGTTCAACAAATATGTATTCAAATACTCTCACTTATTCAGTTATTTTTAAATTTAAAAATTATATAATAATAACAAAAAGTAATTAGTAGAAATTCAATGTCCTCTCTCCATCAATTGTGTGTGTGTGTGTGTGTGTGTGTGTGTGTGTGTGTGTGTGTGTGTGTGTGTGTGAAAAGAAAGATTCAAATGTTTGTGAAACATAATCATTGACTACAGAATATATGAAACAAATGCAAACATTTGCTTTCAAACTCCATTTGAAAAAAACAACAAAAAAAACAACAACAAATTCAGGCAATAAAAATAGATGACTTTCTGTATATTTTTTCATGAGATAAAACAAGATTTGTGTAGTCTGGATGTAGCCCACAGAAAAAAAAGGTGTGAACATAAAACATCAGACACTTGTGGATGTAGAGCAGTAATGTTCTAAATGGCTGTATAATCTGACTCTACCATATGTCCACACTGATGTAATGGCTTTCAGTACAGTTAACTGTGTCTTTTGTGGGACATCACTGTTAAAACCTGTTAAAACCAGCATTGCTGAATGTTCAAAAAGCAGTGAATAGATTTTCTGGTAATTAAAAAAATAATAATAATAATAATAATAATAAAAATAATTCTCAAATATTTCAGGCAAGAGTTTTTTTCAGTAGTTAGTATGTTTAATGATCAAAAAGATCATAAATGAAAGCACAAAATGTACAAAATGTGCTTTCTGTTTTGGTAGTCCAAAGAAAAAAATAAAATAAAATAAATAAATATATAATAATTCTTAAATGGTGTGAGTTTTCTATGCAGGCCAAAGTCTTTTTCAACACTGTTATTTTGCTGTTTCATCCAGCTCTGTGTTTCTCACTGCAGCATGTTAAAACTATCCCAGAGTAATAGTAGTACTGCTTAATGTTAAAAAATATCATAAACCAAAGCACTGAATGGGTTTTCTATCTTGTTGTTCCCCTCACAGAAAAATGAAAACAAAGGAAGAAATAATTCTGCAGTTGTCAGCGCCACATTGTCAGTTTTCTTGATGTTTCAGAATATCATAAACCATGAGCATTGAATGAGTTCTCTGTTTAGACATTGAAAACAAAAAACATATAAATAAAATAATAATTCTTCAATTATCTGAGTTTCTAAGCAGGTCCGAATGTTTTTCACCATTGTTAGTTTGTTATTTCATTCAGCTAGATGTTTGTCTGACCTTGAGGCTTGTTAAAGAATCAACTTTTATGGCTGGGTTGATACAGAAATTGTTCTGCCTCCTACTTACAGTTAATTAGGGAGTTGAAAAATTACTACACACACACTCACTGGACGCTAATTAATCCTATAAAACTACAACAACATGATACTAACTTTGACATCTGCGCCAGTCAGAGTATGGGCAGATGTCAAAGACCACAAACTGGATGTATATGCCTGGACTTTAAGTGGATTTCGACTTTACAAATGAGTTTAGCCGGGCAGATAACTCCCGATTTCTGCAACACCTGCATCACAGTAATGTGATTACAGCATTTAATCGTACCTTTGGTGTATGAAGAAAAAGACTAAACTAAAAGATTTTAAATGTTGTCTGGTGTAAATTAGAGGCTAATAATGTTTAAGTGATTTCCCTTGCCAACTGGTGGTGCACATGTGTGTGAAAGTTTTTGTTGCTGAGTTGTTGTTGTTGTTTTTTTGTTGTTGTTTTTGTCTTGTTTGCAATTTGTTTTCAAAATTTGATTATCAGATATTTTTCTATTAGTTTTACAGTATTTAAATCTCTTTTGTCCTTTTTTTTCTCTCTTTCTTTTCATTGTTTTTTCTTTTATTATTATTATTATTATTATTATTATTATTATTATTATTATTATTATTATTATTATTATTATTATTATTATTATATTCTATTTCTTCCCCTTTTAATCTGGAACTGTAGTATTTCTAAAATGAAAACACAATTTCTGAATCATTTAATTATTCAGTAGAATTATAAATAATTACAAACCAATCTCATTTAGAAGAAACAAAACACCTTCAGGTCAGACTTCCAGAAATGAGAATGTTTTCAATAGCTGGGCACATCCTCGGTCAAAGGTCATACCTGCCTGCAGGCAGCATGTCCCACTTGACTTCATATTCCTTGTTAGTGCAATTAATAATGAAATCAGAAGGTACTGAATGTCTTAACAAGATCTCAGGATCAAAATGAGAAGTAATGAATGCGTCTTAAAGCAATATTTAGATAAAATAATTGAAATTTTTTTTTTTTTTTTTTGCATGTACAAAGATACTTACTAAGAGCATCAGAAGTGTGATATGAGAAAAATATTATTTAAAAAAAAAATTTAAAAATACCAAGCAGGGCAAAAGTAGCATTCTTGAATTTATTAGGGAAAAAAAGCAAAATGACTCAAAAAAACTTTAACTGTCATTTTCTTCTCAAAAATATCCCTAGAGAGACAATAAAAAATTTCTTTAACCTTGGAAACAAGACTGGTTTTGACAGTCTTGTTACAAAAAGAAATTCTCTAATTTTTTTTTTTTTTGGCAGATTAGACAGCTTATTATTGAACACAAAGGAAATAAGTGAAGACTGCAATTTTCTTCTAAATGAAAACTGAATTTACATTTTTTTTTTTTTTTCTTGTTTCTGTTTTCATTTATGCTGTTGTGCATTACTTCATTTGTTTTTATGCTTAATTATTTACATTACTTTGTTTCATACAATAATTTACTTTAATTTTATTTTATTTCAATGTTTTTTGCATTTCATATAATAATAATTAAGAATTTTATATATATATATTATTCTTTATTATTAATATTGTATTCCAATATATTCAGTTAAATGAATATGTTACTTCCGGTTCCATACATGCACACACATTCACACAGATACAGAAATATATACATCAGCATATGCACAGACATACACGAAGACACAGATAAACATGGAGAAAATATTCATTTTTGCAATATATTAATTTGGAAACTTACTCATTTCAGGAAGTCTTTCTTGTGTTTGTCTTCACAGTGACAGGAAACCCCCAGAGAGGAAAGCCAATCTTCAGAAATTCAAGGTGAAAAGAAAAATATTTGTGACACAATGTATTTTGTACAGTTTGCCACTAGACTATTACCTTAATCATGCTTTTAAATGACCGTCACTAATGAATTTATAATTTCCATTATGATGTTTGTATATATATATATATATATGTATTTGTACAATCATACATATATGAGTGTTTGTGTTTCTGTACAATTACATAATATACATATATAAACATACATATATATGTACATAAGCACACAAACACACACCAATAGAACCTCACATAAAATGCAACACATTCACACATTTATACATTATTTTTACGTTTCAGGATCAGAAAGTAAAATTTATGATTTGTACTGATGTTGCTGCAAGAGGAATAGATGTTTCAGGACTTCCTTATGGTGAGTGTCTCACTTAGTTAAGTCTCAGGCAAACTGCAGGCTGCATGCAGGCCACAGGATGCTTTGAATGGCATACCTGATTTCACAAAAAGGTTGCCCATAATCTGGCTTTGAATGTTCTGCAGAGGTTTCTTATTAGCAAGACTTAATAAGTCATGTATAACATACTTTATTTTCAAAACAGAAATAACCAGCATATTGGAAACTTATAACTATCAGTATAGACAGAAAGCAAACTGTGTCAATGAAATGGTCGTTTAAGAATTTGTTCGACCTTCAGCTGCTGTTAATATTTGTTCTTTAAGAAAACTAAACTTAGATAACATATTTTATTTTCAAAACGGAAATATCCAGCATACTGCAAACTTATGTCTACCAATATAAACCAAAACACAGCTACGTCAATGAAACGATAATTTAAAAATTCATTTGACCTTCAGCTATTTTTTCTTTAAGAAAACTAAAAAGAAATAACCAGCACAGTGGAAACTTACAACTACCAATATAGACAGAAATCAAGCTGTGCCAGTGAAATTGTGATTTAAACATTTGTTTTGACCTTGAGCTATTGTCAGTGTCTTTAACCTAGACAAACCACACTTTGATAACCACATTATTGATCATGGCATCAACTGCATTAGTCTATTGATGGCTGGTAGTCATAGATAAACAACACATAAATAAATTTAATGTGTGGAACAAATTAAAATGTACTTACTGTGGACAATCATGGAAATAAATGTATTGTTAAGCATATGCTAGAGAACGAAGACAAAAAAAAAAATAAAGTGAAATTATATTAAACTTGTGTAAAATGTGTTGCATTCATAGCATGTGAATAAACGTTCAAGTGAATTAGAAAAACGATTTGTAAGTGAAAATAGAATGTACACTGAGGAGAACAGACTGTATATTAAGTGAAAAAAAATAGGTTGTACATTAAATAGAAACTGCATGTTAAATAGTACATTAGATGAAAAAAATAGACTGGACTTTTAATGAAAGACATATATTGTTCCTTTCATGAAAGTAGATTCTGTTGTGTGAATTTATAAAATAGATTTACTGTTAACCTTCATAAAACCAGACAGTGTGAAAACAATACAAAAACATGTGGACAGGACAAAATTAAACTGTAGTTATAATGAAAGATTCTAGTTATTGAAAAAATGGTAATGAATTTAAGCAAAATGCATGCAAATGGTTTTTGAAAATACTGAAGTAAAAGACAACAAAA
The DNA here is from genome assembly GCA_012295275.1 of Chrysomallon squamiferum. Lineage (NCBI taxonomy): Eukaryota > Metazoa > Mollusca > Gastropoda > Neomphalida > Peltospiridae > Chrysomallon > Chrysomallon squamiferum. Next base: position 2,283,934 of record CM022667.1, read on the forward strand.
AACAAAACAGTGTGGCAAAATAGAATAAAACACAGGGCTTATATTGTAAGTGGATTTGTTTGTTCATACACAGAAGAGAAAAACAGGAAAGAAAAAGTTATACATTCTGTCTACTATAGAAAACATAAATAGCATCAATTTTGATGCTAGGAATGTTTTGTCAGCAATAACAATAGTTAAATTTTGATCTCTGTCGTGAATGTTATACTAGAATGTTAGCTTTTGAAAATCATTAATTAAAAAAAAATTGTCAAATATTCATTAGTAGTTTTCAGACAATCGTTTTAAAGATATCCTTGGTGATTATTCTGAGAGAAATCTGTCATGAAAAACCTCTCTAGAAACCTTATTGCTATGTTCTAATTACCAGTAAATTTTAACAAAAAAATTATTTTGTTTCTTATTGTGTTATTTATTTATTTATTTATTTATATATTTCAGTGATTAATGTAACTCTTCCTGATGAGAAACAGAATTACATTCACCGTATTGGCCGAGTTGGACGAGCTGAAAGGCAAGTAATGTTTTAAAACACACAAACACACACAACACACACACACACACACACACACACACACACACTCTCTTTCTCTCTCTCTCTCTCTCTCTCTCTCTCTGTTTCCCTCCCTCCCTCTGTTTTTCTCTCTCTTATTCCACATACATTCATAGTTCCTCCATACACCCTGTAACGGACTTTGAAGTACAAAAACACATTACTCTATTTTTTTTTATACTAGTGTTCGTAAACAACTACTAAATACAAAAAATAAATTACTTCTTTGTTGTCTTGTAACAAACTGATTAAACAAAGACAGAACATATACCTTTCATCTTTAAATTCCACAATTTAAACATCAGAATTAACTGAGCTTTCAAGCCTGTTTACTAAAACATACCGATACTGACAAATGTTACTTTTACATGATATAAAAATAAATATATAAAAATAAACATAGTCAGACAGACAATTGAATTACTTGATATTATTGATGATTTCCTGTACAAATAGTTATTACTTCAGTTTTGTTAAGAGTTATTTGATTCCACCATGTATTGGAGGACTTGCCCTAAATCCCACAGCAGAAGTCTGTTTGGACAGATGACTATCATATTACAACATTGATCTCAGATCATAGTGAAAAATTAGGGCAGCTGGGAATTACAGAAACTATTATATTTTTTAATTATGACTTTTTTATTATTATTATTTTCAATCCAACACAAAAAAAAAAAAAAAAAAAAAATTAGCAGCTGAGCAGATTTTTGCTCTTAAAGCTTTTAATGCTGTTTATTTTTCATTATTGTTATTATTATTATTTATCTTCTTTTGTTTTTCTTTCTTCTTTTTTCATTTTTAATCTTTTTATTTCTAAAATGGTATTAATATTACAAAAAATCATATAACCTTAAACAAAAATTAAAATATAAAAATAAATAGATTCTAAAAAATCAATCTATTTTGTTTTTAAAATGAAAGTTTCGGTGTTATTAGTTTTATTCATTAAAACAAAGAAGTCGTATAATATGTATATTAAAAACAGTAGAAAAAAACAGTGGTGTTTAAAAGATATAAAAAAAAATCTTATTATTACTAACAAAAACAATAATAATAAATGTTAGGAAATACTGACATGGAGATTTTTCTTTAAAATTACAGAAAAAAGAAACCTTTACTGCCAAATAAATAAATAACTGCCATTAACAGAGTTGATAGAATGCTTCAGAAATATTTAAATTATGTCTATACTACTATTTTCAGCCACATAAAACTTTGTAATATAAATATCTGATCCTATTATTATTATTATGATTAACATGCAATCATGTAATTTCACAGCAGTGTTCAAAAATGTAATCTACTTCTTTCATGAAATGTGTTTTTAATGCTTCCAAATGTTAGATTTTTTTCTTTTTTATGGTTGAAAAAGAATTGAAGATTACAAGATCGGGATGCAAATTCCATGTTATCAGTATTGCAACACTTGCTGAATACCATCTCCACTGTTATGTATAAACATGTATCTCATTTGAATTGAAAGTGATTTTGTTAAAAAACAAAACAAAAAAAACACAACAGTATTTGAATAGAAATAGAGTTTCTGAAGATCAACAAAAACAAACCGAAAAAATATAATTTAAAAAAAAAGGCTTGATTTAACTTTTAGTATTATGTATAGACATTTATTTCATTTGGATTAAAAACTTTCAGAACCTGATTAAACGGAATAGAAATTAATTTCCGAAGATCAGCAAAAACAACAAAAAAACTGTAATGAAAAATAAAAATAAAAGCTTGATTTAAGTACAACCATTATGTATAGACATGTATTTCATTTGGATTAAAAACTGGTTTTGAACAAATGTATTGTACTGCTTGATTAGTAATATTATAATGATGACATCAAAAAAAAATACAATAAAAAGAAACCTGATTTAACATTCATGTATACAGAGACAGATGTATCTCAGACTAAAAACAGAAATACATTAAAAAAAAAATACTGATGCAAATGTATTGCACTGCTTTGAATAGATATTGAGACTCAGAGCTGAGTAATCAAAAAAGAAATGAAGATGTCCATGTTAAATATATTCTCAACTATTAAATGTTACCAGTTCTTGAAACATTAAAAAGAAAAAACAATTATAAATAAATAAATAAATAAATAAATAAATAATCTAGATATTCACTGAAACAAGACATTTTAAAATTTTAATTACATACTTACAAATAGATAAATTCATACACCAATTTGATTAATTTGTTTTAAATAAGATATTAAATTTAATCATATATGTATGGTTACAAATGTTCCTTTGATTTATTTTTGTTACATTATAATAAATCAAAAATAGTAGTACTTTTTTTTTTTTTTTTTTTTTGGACAATACAATTTAATATATATATTAGTTAAAACTGTTTTAAGTCAAAAAAATAAATAACTAAATAACAAAATGAATAATAAAACAAATGATTCAGAATTAAACTGATCAAGGTTATCTCTGATAATACTGTTATTATGATTTATGGAATAATTTTTTTTTAATTAATATTTTTTATTTTTTTTATTTTTTTTTTATAATTATTTATTTTTTATAAATATTATTGTTGTTGTTATCTTAACTATATAGTTGACTGGTTAGCATCTGCAAAGTAATTGTCTGTCATCAAAAAGACAGATTATGAAGTATAGATTTCACTAGTTTGACATCTCCTGTGTATCTATTGATTAATAATTTGTCACAGAGAAATCTAACAAGTTTTACTACTTGGCTGTTATGAGCAAACATGCTCATAAGCCGCTTTTTAAATAATTTTTCAAATCAAATGCCCTTGGTAAACATGAAGTAATAACTATTTTAAACAAACCGCAAAAATGCATCAGTAAAGCTTGTTTGATGTTTTTCTTAAGACAGATTATTTCAATGTTTTAAATTTTTTTTAATATTGATTTTTTTAAAAATTATTCTTTCAAAAAAAAAATCGTTTGTACTATTCATACTTGAATTAGCATATTATTTTTATATTCTTGTTACATTTATTGTTGTTGTAGTTGTTGCTATTATTACGGTTATTATTATATTTACAGTGGAGTTAATATTGCTTTTATAAACAAAATGGCAATCATATTAAGATGTCATTTAACAACCATTCATTTATTTATAATAACTGGACAAAATTCAGTCATGTTAATATATATCACTCAAAGAAATTTTGTCTTCATTGCAGCCAAGAGTATAAAAAAAAGATTATCTAATTTGCTTCTTAAACTATTAATTCATTTGTTTATTAATGTCATTATTATTTTCAGAATGGGTCTTGCTTTCAGCCTTGTTGCAAGTGTCAAAGAAAAGGTATGTTAAACAGTTTTCTAATACTTGTATTTTACAATGATGCTTAATATGCCATTGCAGATCCCAGTCTTCAACTTCAGCATCTCCATTCCTTCCCAGCCATTCCATAAAATCGTAATAAATCTTTATTTACTGTGAAAACTCAGTGAAAGAAAAGAACAACTGCAAATTAATTATATTCATCACCTGCACTCACACATACATGCATATATGCATGCACACTAGTACTAACATGCCCACATATATGCATGCAGATACATACACATACACATACATACATACATACATACATACATACATACATACATATACATATATATACATACATACAAACACATGCACACACACACACTCTTACCCACAAACACCCACACACACACTTGTAAAGTAACAGATAGACACACATCATGAGTCAGCAACCTCCACTCTGTCACAGATTCAGCACTCCCACAGAATTATCCCGCTATTCTCAGACATAAATATTATTCATCGTTGATTGTATTTTATAATTACTGCATTCATGTATACAGATGACTGTGGAGAACAATCCATTGTACAGCCACTCTCACTCTGACATCAACAAGAAGGTTATGTCTGTATGTGACAGAATCAGGATTACATTGGGCTCTGACAAGTGGGAGATTTGTCTTCAAATCAATTCAGTTTCTATTTAGATGGCGAATACTGTAGTAACTAAACCAACAGCAGGTGAATGAGCCGTAACATCCACACAGTTTAAAGATTATTTCTTTCTCCGAGTGTGTGACGGAAGTTCAAGCTTTTTCTTTTGTTTTGTTTTATGGACACCAACCTTGATTTGGTAATTCATTCCATCCCGTTTCATCACAGTAAATGTCAGTTTTTTAATCTGACTGTGCAAGAGAATTCATAATTTTTCTGATTTAAGAGAAGCCGCAGTGGTTTAAAACACCCACAATTTTATTATTTCAGGTCTGCAGTTGGTTTGATTAATACAGTTTTTCTAACACTTTCCCAGACCAGTTCACTGATGTGCTCTTCAAGTCTTTACAAATATACAGTCTGTTTGTGTCTCCAATCAGTGACTGAGCCACCCACTAATTCCTGCTGTTGTAATTTTCCTGATTAATTTGAGGTTAATGAAGACTGTGTATTTTGACCAGCAGATTAGAGTTAGTCTCAGACAGAAATCCTGCAATTACCAAAGATGGTTGAATACATATTTGAAATCTTTGATTTAAAGTATATATATATATTTAAAGAAAAGAAAAAAAAAAGATACTGAAGCAAGATAGCATTTTGACCTCAAAAAAATAAGAGGGAGTTACATATTCTGTAGTATTTTTTGTTCATTCTCCAGCTGAGCCGATATCATGTCTAGACAGGCCCAAAATCAAATAACAAGTTCCTTTGGAAAATAGTAAACTTGTAAATTTATCCTGTGTATTCAAATTGTTACTTAGATTTGTTTATCTAACTTCCATTAAAATAAGGTTAAACTATCTAAACTCCCTAACATTGACTCTAAAGAACAAAACATTTTTTTGTTTTTATTTTAAAATACTAAATTCATAGATTTATCCAAACCTCTATTACATAATGTCAAAATGTCTATAATGTCTAAAATTTACTCCAAAAAAGATAACGGGTTCCTTGGTAAAATATTGAACTTGCAAATTTAACACCAGTTTTCCCATTTTTAATTAGTTCTGTTTATCTGATCCTCGTTATCTGATCCTCGTTAAGGTTAAAAATGCCTATAACTCCAAACCACTGATTTGAAACAGTATAACAAATACATTTGAAAAATAGTGAACTTTGGATTTGTTATTTTTAATTAATTCAATTTATCTAACCCTTGTTAAAATAAAGTTAAAATGTCTATAACCCCCAGCACTCACTCAAACCGTAATCATCCAAAAATGTGTGCGAGTTAAATAGATTTGGTGAACAGAATATTCAACAGACCAAAGTTTACTTAGGAAGTTTGTTATTGGAATCATCTAACCTTTTAAAATGTTTCAAATTAATTAAAATACCAATACAATTATAGCAATTTTACAAGTTTGGATCCAGTGAAAAATTGACAGTGCAAAAATGAGAAAAATGTATTATTAGTTTTTCATAGTAAATTTGCAATAAAACAGCAATTTAGTTATTTCTGTTATGGCATAAATTTTAAATTAAAATATTTAATAATGTAATTTTTTGCCTGTGAAAATGTATTAAGAAAATTAATTCCTGTCTTTCGTATCACCACAACAAAATTACTGTTTCAGGTTACTTACTAAACTTAACATTAGTTTTTCAAAACTGCTTACTCCAAGTGTTTTTTTTTTTTTTATTTATTCAGAGAAAAAAAAAAGAAACAAGAAACCATGAGATTTAATTACTATTAACATTTTAAAAAAATAATAAAAAATAAAAAAATAACGTCTTCCAATTTAGTCCTTCATTCACCTAAAGTTAGGTTTGATTTTGTGCTAAGGTGTCCTGAAACTCTATTTATTGATTAAAGAAGTTTTGATAAACATTATTATTGAGACTGGAGAGTGTTTTCTTTCAGGTGTGGTATCACTCTAACTGCAGTACACGAGGACGAGGATGTTACAACACAAATCTGACTGATTACGGTGGATGCTGCATTTGGTACAACGAGCCACAGGTAGTGTTGTAGTCAGGCTGCCTGGCCTTTCAGTTTGTTAGTTTTATGTTATTTTTACAACAGGCAGTTGTAAGTTGTTGTGTGATACTAACTGTTGTGGTATCAATCAGTGTGCTGATTGTGGTGATATTGGTAGTTCTAGGTGTGGTAGTAGAGGAATAGCAGGACTCTTCTTTCAAAAATTTCATTTTATATGTTTATTTAATTATTTATTTATTACAATTATTTTTAGTAGTAGTAGTAGTAGTAGAAGTTGAAGTTGTGACGGTAGTTATGGTCGTAGCAGTGGTAGTAGTAGATTTTAAATAAAAAACCAACCAGACTGATTTTCCATTAAATACATATTTGGGGTTTTCCTTTATTAAAAAACAAAAATTGAAGAATTTATGAATTTTATTTCATAGGCAATACTCAGATTTCTGTATATTAATGTACAAGATTTATTTCAGTTGAAGTCTGACGTGGAAGAACATCTTGATGTTACTATTGACCTTGTTGAACCAGACATGAAAATCCCCATTAATGAGTTTGATGGAAAAGTTACTTATGGCCAGAAGAGAAGGAATTTGCGTACGTTTGATAATCTTTGCTTCCAAAGATTACCTTTGAAGATAAAAAAAAAAAAAAAAAATAAATTAAAAAAATATATAAAATAAAAATATTAAATAATAAAAAAAAGAAGACAAAAATTGTAATTTTCACACAGATCATTAATCATTCGGTTGCTGGATACAACACAGTTAATAGATATTTATTTAAACTGACTTCACCTCAGTTCAAACAACTATAAAAAAAATATTTTCGGATGTTTTATGATTTTATCACGACACTTTCTAACATGTGAATAATATTTCACAGAGTTATTTATTTATTTTATTTGTGATTACAGAATGTCTGTATCAAGGACACGTTCAGCTTCTGGCTCCGACAGTTCAAGAGCTGGCTGTGCTGGAAAAAAGAGCTCAGTCATCTTTCATTGATTTGAAATACAGGAAAAAGTTTTCACGCACTTGAAAAAGAAACACAGAAAGAAGGCAAGAAAATTTGACACAGTCAGAAAAAAAACAAAAATTAAAATGCGAGAAAATTTATCTTCAATTCGGTTACAGAAAATATTTTGGACAGTTTTTCTTTTTTTTAAATAACTAGGATTCTGTAGAAGAAATTAATAATAGATTTTGTTTCATTTTGTTAAATTATTATTATTATTATTATTTTTATTTTTTGGGGGAATGTTTAGGCCTAAACTGTTTAAAATGAAATAAAATTGTTGTGTATTTTATTTCATCATATAAAAGCCTTCATTATTTTTCTCTTTTTTTCTTCCTTTTTTAACTTACCATCTTTTTGGGTGAAATGGTTTTTTGATTTCAAAATGTATTTGCTTTTTAATATTTCTATTAGAAATAGTTTTGAAATTATAACTTTAGCAATTTCTGCTTACAAAAAAAAAAAAAAAAAAAAGCCTAGAATTGTTAGTCCAATGTTTCACATGAAAAGAAAAGAGGAAAAAAAAGCAACAATATTACCAAACATGTTTTAAACAAGTCATTAGAATTATGATCAGAATGTGTCCATTTAAAGATGATTGCAAGTCTGTTTGTACAATGCTGGTTATTGTTGAGAATACAATTATTGTTTCATAACACAAATGTTTGCTTATGGTAATAAAAATTTGTGTTAAAAATTTGATGGTCATTTGTGTATTTGTTGCTGTGTTTTCAAAACTGTATTTCAATTTTATTTTTTTATACATTTTTTTTTTTAAATAAAAAAGTTAGATGTAATATATCAATTCTATTTGCGCACTCTCTATCTCTCGCTCTTCCCCTCCCTCTTCCCCCCTCTTCCCCCCTCCCCTCCACATAGGAAAGAGACTGCAGAAAGAAAATAAATAAAAATAAATAATGTCCATTAAATAAATAGAAAATTCACATTTCTGTTCCTAAATTATATTTTGTTAAAATAACTAAATAAAAATGAATATTGTTTGTTAAACTAGATGGTTAAAAAAAATTTTATCTCTCTTTTAAAATTATGTTTGTGAAAGAAATTAAATAAAAGTATACTGAGAGAGACCGAAGAAAGAAACTAAATGAAACTGGATATTGTCAGTTAAACTAGATAAATAAAAAATTCACATCTCAGCTTTTTAATTTGTAAAAAAAAAAAAAAAGATGAAAACTTTATTAACCTTAACTTTATTAACTGTGAAGTGCTATCATTTAACCAATTAAAAAAAAACAGCATTTCCTGCTATTATCTTGCAAATGTCAGATATGAACCTCACTTAAAAAACCAAATTAAGAATATAAAAACAAAATCCATTTGGAGTGAAAAATACTCCATTTCCTAAAGAATCGATTTAAAGTTACTTTTCCTTTATTAATGGAATCAGTTTGGTAAAAATTGGTCCGTAAAAGCTGTAGCAGTAAAAACATTAATTTCATTAATAACGATGAGTTTTCATTTTCATGCTAAAGCACAAATAATATGTTTTTTTCTGTGAATCTTGGCAAAGCTTCCTTGTTTTGTACAATTTTGAGGGTTTTTTCCTAATATTTTTCATAATGAAGTTAATTTAATTCTATCACCACATCCACTTTGAAAAATGATGTAAAAATGAGCAAGGTAACTTTAAACGCAGTAATAAAGGTTAAAAGCGGTCAGTTGCCATTAACAAAACCAGTTATATCTCCAGCATGCTATCAGTAAATGTTTGTAGCTACATATTTGTTGATATATCAATCTGTTGAATTCAGTGCTGTTTTTCCCTGTACTTCTCTAAACCAGCAACCAGTAAAATATTCCACAATTACAATATAGGTTTTTTTGTTTTTTTTGTTTTACAGTCAGTAGAACATAGCTCTGTAATAGAACATCCACCACATCAGATCAGTCCTTCCTAGTAGATCCATTCAACTATTTCACATTCCAGACAGTGCTCCTCAGCATATCTAACACTGAGGTATCTGCTGCACATAAAACATACATTGCTGCTACCTGGAAATAATAACCCATGAAGTTATAGTAGCATGTTTTTGTGTACCTTTTCTAGAGGTACGTACTATCAACTCTATGGGTTGGTGAATTATAGAAGATCTTTTTCTGCTGATCAGAAAGCGAACCCTATGAAATTATAAGTATATTTCCTTTGTATTCTGGTGGTATATACTATCCTATCTGTTGTATGGTATAAATAAAAGAACTTTTTCTGCAAATCAGAAAGATGAGCCCACTAAATGGAAAAAGTTATATTTCCTTTGTTTTCTACTGCTATATACTCTCCTGTCTGTGGGATGGTATATATAAAAAAATATTTTTCTGCTATCTGGAAAGAGTAGGCGATGAAATGAAGGCTTTCCTCTCTGGCTGCCTGTATGTCTGAGTCCATGTAATAATAAATAAAATTTGACGACTGCATTATTAAATAAAACATTTTCCTCAATTTGTTTTCCAGTCGTTCTTGTTTAGACTGGACACTAATGAGATTGCTGCCTTACATCACTGATAGACTGATTATCTCGGCTGGTTGAATCATTTCCCTGTAGGTTAATACTGTTAACCTGACAGTGGTGTCGGTGTAGCTGATTGTCATCCATCTGGATATTTGTTTTGCTCTCGTTACAAAACATATTACACAACTGAAAGAAATTAACAAAATGGTATTTGCTGAACCTAAGTGAACCAAGCATTCAGAGAGTTTGAACTGATGTTTTATGTGTTGCTTTTATTGTTGTTATTGTGTGTGTGCAAGTGTGTGTGTGTGTGTGTGTGTGTGTGTGTGTGTGTGTGTGTGTGTGTGTGTGTGTGTGTGTGTGTGTGTGTGTGTGTGTGTGTGTGTGTGTGTGTGTGTGTGTGTGTGTGTGTGAGTGTGTGTGTGTGTGTGTGAGAGTGTGAGAGAGAGAGAGAGAGAGAGAGATCTGTTTGCTGCATTTTGTTAACCTTGTTTCAGTGTAACATAATTTCATCAAATGTGTTCATTGCCCATGATCATCATACATATTCTTAACACATTATTTTCACTGATGTATTTTCTTTAAATGATGCCAGCCATCTTAGATCTCTTGTTCAGATCATAACAGACTTTGGCTGTATTTGTCTTTATTTACTTGATCTTATTTTTCTTATTTTAATATAGGATTTTAAAAAATGTAAGCACAGTCAAAGAGAAAAATATTTTTGAATGTATTTTTCTCTCAGACAAAAAGAAAAATGATTCTTAATGAATGTTCTGCAGTAAATAATAAAATTATTTCCTGTACAGACATTTTATTTAATAAAACTGTTTAAATCTTTTCATTCTGAGTAATGATGTTTCACTGATGTGTTTGTGTTATGAGGAAATAGGAAATAGTTATTGCATTGTCGAATATTATTACATCACTGGTAATTACATTCATGCATTATTTTATTATTGAGAAAAATTGCATCGGTCATTTTATTTCATAACATGAACATCCATATCCATTAAAAAAAATATATATAAATTAAAAAAATAATAATAATTTTTTAAATAACTGCTTTTTGTACACCAAACTTTCAAAATATTTCAATGTCATATACAGGTTTTTAATTTTTTTTTTTAAATTATTTATTTATTTATTATTATTATTATTATTATTGTTATTATTATTGTTGTCAGGCTGTAAGTGTAAATGAAAATAGCTCAATGAAAGCATTGTGTAGGATCATTTCTTTGAACTATCACACATCAAGCACAGGACTTTGAACTGCTCCAGTATTTAAACCCGATTTTTTTCTTAATCAACTGAATATTTTAAAACAGATTTCTATAATAATAAATGACTAAGGAATATGTCATTTATTACTTTCAATTTTCTTTTTCATTTACAGTTATATTTATTTATTATTTTATTTTATTTTATTTTTAACATTTTTTTTTTTTTTTTTTTTTTTTTTTTTTTTTTTTTTAGTCTTGAATCATCATGTAGTTAAAAAAGTATCTATAATCATCAAATGTAAAAGGACATTAATGAAAAATATTTTTACTCATGAAACTGACAGTTAAAATATTTTCATTCCAAACAAAAAGAGGAAGAAGTATGAACTTTTGCTGTTCACAGCAGCACTTCTCAAAATTAATCAAACTACACAAAAAAAAATTAATATTTATTCTGAACTGTGAAAGAAAAACATTTCAAGTTGAATGTTTGAACAGCATGAACAGCAGAAAATACAAAAAGATTAATTCAAATACACAAAAAAAAAAAAAAGAAGAAGAAGAAATATTTAATTTTCATTCACAACAGTGACAGAAAAGAGTTGAATGTTTCAATAAAACAGAACTCGTACTTAATTCCAGTTCTGGTAAATTAGATTCTCTTGAAATCATTTGTTGAGATAAGACGTTTAGAAATAAAGCTATTATGGTTTTAAGTGTTTGAAAAACAAGACTACTGTTTGAACAATTGATCTTCTACTATCAGTGTGGCTGCTGTTTTTGTGGAAAAATAACCATTCGTTGACTTAGGAGTGTCATCCAACTCTGTGCTTACTTCAGTGAATGGGCTGCAGGATCAATTCTTTGCGGCGCATGTTATAAACTATAACCCTTGACCAACATGTGCTCCATAACCATTTATTGAAAATTTTTATAAATGACTTTGTTGTTTTAAGATTTATTAAAGAATCTTCTGCTGATGGTCAATAAAATTAGTCTGTTTGAAAATACCTGGAGGTTCCTTCTCAAATCATCATCATCATCATCATCATTAAATATTAAACATGATTATGTTACATTTTTTTGCTTATTGATTAGACATTATTACTATTACCTATGATATGTTTATCAAAGATAATGGGATTTGCTTTTTCCTATTTTATTTTTAGCTAAAGAAAAATTCATTGCTGCTAATTAATGAAAAACTGTCTCCCATCATCATAATCATCATTATTATCATCAGTATAATCATTTTCTCCACCACCATCATAATCACAACCACTACCATCATCATCATCATTAAAAAGAAAATCAAACATTTCACAATTTTTAAGACAATAAATAAATATTCCTTGGTTTATAGCTCAAATTGTTATTACCAAAAGTTCAAATGACTTTTATACCAAAGACACAGAAACATGTTTGTTTCTTTCTTTTTGAAAAAGGATTAGGACAGAAGATTTTTTTGCTGCTAATCATTAAACCTCAGTCCAGTGAGTGTAGATTCAGATTTCCTTTCAGTGTCACCATTTAAAAAAAAATAAAACAAAGATTGTACAGTTATGCAGTTACGCAAACAAGTACAGACGAACTTCATTATTACATACGTGGAGTAAGCTTTTCTTTCTGTTATGAAACGAATATAAAAGAATTCTTGCTGCTAACAGATAAAAGAAATCCTCATTATTAGGGTTGGTTTCCTCTTGACTCATCATTTTCTTAAAAATAATAATAATAATAATAATAAATAATATAATATTGAAGATGATGATAATGATAAAATGGTGATGATAATAATGATAATAATAATTTAGTGGTAATAAATTTGTCATGTTTTTGTGTTTTATACTCCTTTCCAATAATTATCAAAATGACATGATTGGTCTATTAAAAATCTTTATGTGTTCTTTTCCTTGTATGATAAATAAATAACGACTTCTAAAACACAGCTATCAACAACAACAACAACAACAACAAAAAAGAAATCAGCATGCATGCAGTAGCTTTACTTTTTAATTTTCATACACAACATCAAAAAAGAAATCAGCATGCATGCAGTAGCTTTTATTTTTAATTTTCATACACAACAACAACAAAAAACACCACAGCTACATCTGAAAAGAATGAAATACTAAAACCTGTAGTTACAGAAATATTCTAAGAACCATTTAACAAAAAAAAATTTCAGAAAAAAAAAATGATCTTTTTTTTTTTTTTTTTTTTTTTTTTTAAATCTAACGCGACTTCACTTTGTTAAATAAACTTGTTAGAAAATGAAGCACACATGGACAGAAGTGTTTGAAAACCAAAAAAAAAAAAAAAAAATTCTATTTTAACAATCGATCTCTCTTGTTTCCGATGCCAGGAATCCTGATATCATGTCCCATTCCATAAAAAAAGTTAACCCTGGGGGACATGTCAGTCCATGGGGCAAAACTCTAAAATGCCAAGCCTTTTAGCAATTTCACAAAGTTATTTCAAGGCTTGAAACTACTAATAAAGAGGAGGCCAGGTTTCCATTACAAAATTTTCCCAATTCAGTTATAATAATAACAAGTTATCTGCTGATGTAAATTGATAGCTAATGGAAAGACTAAAATCATAGTCAAGATTTATTTTATACATTCACTCAATCAGCAGTGATTGAGACTGATTAAATATAAATAATAATAATATTATTGATAATAATAATAAAAATGTTACTACTATCAATAATAATAAATATAAAAATAAAACAGAATTTTATTTGTGTGTGTATCTGTGTATGTAGTATGTATGTGTACATGTATATATATATATACACACATGTATTAAAACAACAGTTGTAACAGTGTTTAGTCATAAATGGTCACAGAGTTGTTGTTTTTTTCTATAAATATTTTATTAGTATTTCCTGTTCCAATCACAGCTCTGTGACTGGTTTGTAAAGGGAACACAAAAGAAAAGTTGATGTTTATTGAAGAGTATTCTATAAAACAGCAGTATATATTTCCTCATAGTCATTATTTTATCAGCTACAAAAGAAAAAAACAATTAAATTATAATTTCTTTCATTCTTTTCTTTTTTCTTTTTTTTTTATTGTTAAAGAAAATTAATATTAATTCCTCTCATTTTCTTCAAATATAATCCCAATTTTTTTTTGAAAATTTAAGATTAAAAGATGTATTAAAATGGGCTCAGATTTCCTCTGGTATCATTTTTATCAATCACAAAAAAAAAAAAAAAACATCAAAAATAATTATAGTTAAATATAATTTTGTTTGACATTTAAAGATTAATACATGTATTAAAATGTGCTCAGATTTCCTCTCATATCAACTTTTTCAAATACAAAATAATAATAATAATAAAAATGATAGTTAAATATAATTTTGTTTGACATTTGAAGATTAATACATGTATTAAAATGTGCTGAGCTTTTCTCTCATATCATCATTTTGTCAAACGAAACAAAATAAATAAAATAATCAAATTATAATTTTTTGACGTCTGAAGAAGATTAACATTTATTAAAATGTTGAAATTTCCATCTCTTATCATCATTTTTTATCAATCATAATGAAAAATAAGAAAATTAATTAAATTAAAATGTTTTACTGTCTGAAGAAAACGAAAATGTGCTTGCTGCACCGAGATTTCCTCTCATATCGTTTGATCAATCACACAAATAAATGATATAATCATTGAACTAATTTTTTTAAACATTAGAAGAAGACTAATATTAGTGCATTGGGAAATTATTTCAGATGGATGGGATTCTTCGTACATCCTGATAACGATGTAAAACCATTTGGAATCTAATCGACCACAGTTGAGTATTTGCACAGTTGATCTGGCTTGCAGTTGGTGTATGGAGTTACTGTTCTTGAATTAATTATTTGAATTAATTTTATTTTATTATTATTAATACCTGAGGCATTAATAATGATCTAAAACATATACTTCAATTATTATTATTATTATTATTATTATTATTATTATTATTATTATTATTATATTCTTAGGGTATTCCTGAGGCATTACAATTTTATGATCTAAACCAGATACTTCAATTATTGAATGATCTAAATCATATACTTTTATGATCAAAACATATACTTCATACTTCCAAGTGACTATTTTATTGTTTTGAAGTGGTTTGTCATAACTCATAATAAAGCATAATAATCAAATATTTTCAAGTCATTTAGCACTGCCTCTAGTTTTCAAGTATAAAGTCACCTACAGTCAGTCCATGGACTAAATGTGTTGACACAAGATTTCAACTATAAAGTCAGTCCATGGACTAAATGTGTTGACACAAGATTTCAAATATGAAGTTACTTAGTCCTTGGACTGTCTTTGTTGACACTACATTTCAAATAGTTATTTAGTCAGTCCGTGGACTGCATGTTGACACTAGTTTTCAACTATAAAGTCACAGTCCGTGGACTGCATGTTGACACTAGTTTTCAACTATAAAGTCACAGTCCATCCGTGGACTGCATGTTGACACTAGTTTTCAACTATAAAGTCACAGTCCATGGACTGCATGTTGACACTAGTTTTCAAATATAAAGTCACTTACAGTCAGTCCATGGACTGCATGTTGACACTAGTTTTCAAATATAAAGTCAATCAGTCCATGGACTACGTGCACTGTTGACACTAGTTTTCAAATATAAGTCACTTACAGTCAGTCCATGGACTGCATGTTGACACTAGTTTTCAAATATAAAGTCACTTACAGTCAGTCCATGGACTGCATGTTGACACTAGTTTTTAAATATAAAGTCACATTCCATGGACTGCATGTTGACACTAGTTTTCAAACCTGTTGACACTAGTTTTCATCTACAAACTCACTTACATTCCATGGACTGCATGTTGATACTAGTTTCAAATATAAAGTCATGTTACACTAGTTTTCAAATATAAAGTCACTTACAGTCAGTCCATGGACTGCATGTGTTGACACTAGTTTTCAAATATAAACTCACTTACAGTCCATGGACTGCATGTTGACACTACTGTTCATACTAGTTTTCAAATATAAAGTGTTTTGACACAAAATTTCAAATATAGTCATTTACAATCAGTCCATGGACTGCATGCATTGTTGACTCTAGTTTTCAAAAATAAAATCACTTACAATTAGTCCATGGAGTACATGTTGACACTACTTTTCCAATATAGTCACTTATAGTCAGTCCAAGGACTAAGTTAGTACAATGCCTCTAAGTTGCAAAAATTTCCAAGTCATTTAACAGTCCATGGACTGAATATTGCTATTAGGTGTCAGATTTTTTCAGTGACTCAAATAGAGTCCCTGGCCTTAAAATAAGTGTGCCCTGTTTGAAATGTTTTAAAGTCGCAAAAGAGTCCAAAAACTTAGATTAACTTACAGCTACTAGATTTACCCTGAAACACTAACCTGATAATATTTGAAGGTTAAATAAATACATGGTTGATTGATTGATTTAGTTAGTTAGTTTCGAAATAAAGATTGCATTATGTCATTGTTTTTGTATGTACACTGCAAAACATTAAAAAAAAAAAAAAAAAAAAAAATAAAAATTCATTTTCTTTCAGGTGTGCATGATTTGATTCAAGTTTTTTATCATATTCAGAAGATCAAACAAAAAAATTCAACTCTGTTCCCTGAGTGTATGTGCACAGCATTTTTATATTTAGCATTTTAACTAGTGGTGAAGAAAATCAGTTTTCTAACATCATTTCAACTTTTAAAAAAGGTTTTCCACTTCATTTTTTTTCCAATGCAGAGGATTTTGATGTGATAAATTAAACAATGTCAAAAGAAACCCACACAAAAAAAAAAAAAAAAAAAAAAAAAAAAAAAAAATTATATTTACATAAAATTTTATCTTTTTTTCTTTTTCTTTTCTTATTTATTTATTTTGGGGAGGAATTTATTATCAATTTATTTAGAACCCAAATGAGATTTATGATTCAGAAAATACAAATATTTCAGGATAATTAAGGAAACCAAATTTTTATTTATTTATTAATCAGTTAATTTTATATACATTTTTATATTTTGGGTTATTAAAATGTTTAATAATATGCAGTATTGCCAGTTAATAGTTAAAATCCTTTTATTATTAATTTTTGTATTATAAAAAGCAGAAAAGAAAAAAACATTTAGCTTTTAAATTATTAACAAATAACAATACTAAAGAATGTTAACACTGGTTTATTCACAAATGTACTTGTCAGTATGAAATAATATGTAATGTTCTATTTTAATTACTATATTTAAAGACAGAGTAAATTTTTAACAGAATGTTTTCACATAACTTCATTTTATAAAGAAAACACAAGTAGTTAAAAACAGTTCAAAAACAGTACTTTAAAACATAACAATAAAGAAACAGAATAGTAGAAGAATGAAAATCGCCATCGAAAATGGTTTCTGAAAGTAGTGTAAACTATTAGTGTATAAACTACAGAGGATATAACATTCAACATGACAAAAAAAAAAAAAATGTGAAAAAAAAAAAAAAAAGAAAAAGAGAGAGAAAAAGGTAAGAAAGAAAAAAAAAAATTTTCATTTGCGCTTGGTTTCCAAAGATGCAATATGACATAATTAAATTCATTACTAAAAAAAAAAAAAAAAAAAAAAAAAAATCACTTTCGAAGTTTTTTTCAATCATTTTTCTTTTAGGTCTGAAGCTTTGAAAATACGTAGTGTGTGTGCGTGCGTGCGTGCGTGCGTCTGTGTGTGCGTGCATCTGTGTGTGTGTGTGTGTGTGTGTGTGTGTGTGTGTGTTATTTCAAACTGTGTAAACATCCAACAGTTTCAAAACACAATTATAAAAATGTATAAAATCAAAATGTCTGACCGTGATGGTCATGGCGATAGTTTACGAAGATGATTAATATATATAATATAATATAATCATTAAAACGCATCAAATTAAATTCCAGACATCTGTCCGGGAAAACGTGAGGTCATGGAGATATGAAATAGTTCGAGTCATTTACTTATTGTAATTAAAGTATCGTTGGCTCTCATTAAAAATTATTATCAGCTTTAATCATACAGTTCCGTGCGTCTGGTGTAAAACATGTGGAAGTTGTGACGTAAAACATCCGTGAAGCACGCGTAGCCCCCGCCGGAACTAGAAGCGGAAGGATCCAAAGAATTTTATCACTTTACAAAATTTTATTTGTTTTGCGAAATGATCCGAAACAAATCAGTATTGCCAATAATGATTAATATTATATATATATATATATATATATAGCTCTACATAATTAATATTCTTATCCGATACGACTACCATGATAATGTGCTAAAATAATACATAATCGTTAAAGCCATTATCATGATAATGGTCACTGATAAGTAACGTTCGTTGATTTATTAACCGTAATTTATGTAAAACAGCAACACATTTTATCACATATAAGTATTATTTACAATATCCAAAAGCCTTTAAAATGTTGTTTTTTTTTTTTTTTCCAGTATCTACAATTAAATTTCTTCCTGAGGAATATGCCCCCAGATCCCCTAGGAAATTCGGCCCTCAAAATCGCTCTAATGCTAGGGTCGCGATCGTAACAGGATTTCTCTGTATGATCAACAGGTTAATGATCACTTTTATTCTCACACTGTGCGGTAGTTAACAATTGAACAACATGCATTAACAAACACAACTGATTGGATATTGACACTACAGAGCTGTAATCTGTTGTTTCATTTACGTGGTGGCATATAACGGTGTATGTGTTTCAAGTGATTTATCACGATATTGTTTTTAAACTGTATTGTTTATAATATATTTTATGTTATAATGTGTGTCCAATGATTTATTAAGATACTGTTTTTAAAATGTATGGTTTATGATTAAATGTGTTCATGATTTATTAAGATATTGTTTTAAAAATGTATGGTTTACAAATATTCATGATATATGTGCGTCCAATGATTTATTAAGATGTTTTTAAATGCATGGTTTCTAATAGTATTTATGATATATATGCCCAATGATTAAGATATTGTTTTTAAAATACATAGTAGTATTTATGATACATATGTTCAAGTAATTTATAATAATACTGTTTATAAATAGTAAAATACAGCTTATAATTGCATTTATGATTGATGTTCAATGATTTTTAATTTCTTTTTTAAATGCATGATCTTAATAAATATATAGATAGATAGATAGATACATTCAAGCAACATATTGAGTATATTTCCCAAGTGAGTTATGATAATACTGTTTTTAAAATACATTGTCATGGTCATATTTCCTAGTATATGCTTGCAATTAGTGAGTTATTGAGAGGTTATTTAACTGCATGTATTTACTTAATATCTAGTTAACACTGCCTATAGTAGCATATATATAACCTAGTTATTTGTCATACTACTGTTTTTCAAAATACATGGTTTATATTAATATTTATGATATATGTGCCCAAGATATTTACATATAAAATGTATTGTTCCACATAATATTTACTGGTTGGTAAATGTTTTCAAAGTTTAGTTATTTATCAAGATATTCATTATAAATATGCTTGTAAATGGTTTTTATTAGAATATTCTGTAAAACAGTTCATTGCCCTAACTATATTTATATGCTGCCACATGAGTTTGATTTATTTCAGTAGATTATTTTTACATTATTTCTAAAACATTCTTTATATTTTGTTAATAGCAATTTATTTTTTATTTTCCTCTGACAAGAAATACTTTTGTAATATTTTTTCATATAAAAAGAACTGTTAATTAAACAAATTAATATTAGATTCCCAACAAATTCTACAACTAATTGTAAGTTATTAAATATTATTTTATTTCTCCAGATTACATGTATGTATTATTTAAAAAAAAAATTATCAGTAATGTTAATGTAAAATATATAAAAATAGTGTAATGACAGTATCTATTAGATTTGATATAAAGCTGAATTCAAATTAATTATTATTTATTAGGTGTTTCAATGTTTTTCATAGTGTTGAAATATATCTTTAGTACCTTTCAAAATTGTCCATTTTCTGTCACAAATCATAATTATATATATATATATATCAAATTAAAATAGCAATTTTCTATTAAGCTTTATGACCTAGCTATGGAAACATTTCCTTGATTATGTAAAAAAGGTGAAAAATTACAAATAACAATATAGTAGACACTTTTCATTTCAATGTAAAAATAAATAACAATGAAAATACACTTTTGAATGTTGATCTTTTATATTCTTTGATAATTATCGAAATAAATGCCTGATTTTGACTGAATTTAAAAATTAAATCAATTTTCCAAATCTCTAATCTAAGAGGGATAACTCCTGTTTTACTTTTTCCACAGTTATATTATCCTTAAAAGGTTAGCCAGTAAGTAACACATAAATGTGAAAATCAGAATAAAATATTTCTGTTTATATTAATATAATACTAAAAATTTATCACAATTAACAACTTTCCACAAAATATTTTCATAATAGTTTATATATATATATATATATTAAATATTACATTTGTACCATAGGATTAAACTAAAGCATGAGATTGCTAAAAAAAAGTTTTAAAAGTAATTTTAAAAAATGAAATAATAATAATAACTAATATCCAGTGACTATATTATAAAAATCTCTCTTCACACACACACACACACACACACATTCCAAAATAAACAATAATATCCAATAATTTGTCCTATAATCCCCTAAAAACACGACTTTATAAGTAATCAGTAAGCTAAAATATTGCACAATCAGTTACATTAATTCACATTAATTGTAAAAAGCATCAAGAATGAAATGCAATCCTGTATATTTTACCTAAGACTCCATTATAAAAGAGAATACTAAGATTCTTAAGAAAAAGTTAAGAATTAATCATTTTTATTTACAAAGTTTGTTAGCTAGCTGCCTGTTAGCATGATAACACAACAACTGGAATGTTTGTTTTAAAACATAGAATTTATCTTTACAAGAATATAAAATAATATAGAGAAAAAAGAGAAAACAACTAAATATTAAGTAATTTGTTTATATATTTAACCTAATTAATAAATTATTAATATAAATGAATTACTTCTCAGATTGTATTTTCAACATAATTGGTGATTCTAATTAAACAATGCCATGAGAAGAAGAAAAAAAAAAAAAAATGGAAACATTAATTTGATTAATTTGAATTTAAAGCTTAAAGTTAATGCATAAAATAATACTAGCACCAGAGCACTTTGCATAGAATATTGTTCTAAAGCTGAGGTTTAGAATAAGGTAAAATATTAAATAAATTAATATAATTATTTAAAATTTATTAAATATACTGAAAGTTACTTTTTTCTTTTATTTTATTTGTAAACATTTTACAACGTTTTTTGTTTGGAAAATAAATGACTGAACAAAAAAAAAATTGAATTTGAGTTATAAATAATTATGTGCTATGCTGAACTTTATAACAACTGTATAATTTTATTTCACCTTGTTTTTATGCCATGGATTAAATAAAAACTAACAGAAGCTTATCTTGGTGGCTTGAAATGTGATATCCTTAAAATGGAAGACAAAAATACTTTTTCTACAAAAATATTGTATTTACTCTCTTATAAGCTGCCTAAACATGATAAATTTTAATATTATAACTTTCTTCTTTTTTTTTTTAAATATATAATAAAGAAATAATAAATAAATTCTAATTAAATATATTCTGGATTTTGTTAATAAATATCTTATTCTTCCCTCCAAAAAAAATATAAAAAAGCACCCCTCTGTTATTAGAAACAGTAAAAAGTTTAATAAAAAAATGCAAAAAGCAAAACGCCTTTTATATTAGTATAAACTATAACAACTTATAAAAATGAAAAAATGTAAACAACAACAAAAAATTTAACAGTGTTGTTTAACAAAAACATCATTTACAAAACAGAACTGCACATATCACAACAGAAGTAACAAAAATATATACAAAAAATATGTAAAATTTTAAAAAATTCTAGTATGAGATTAATTTCACATGTTGAATATGTAGTCTTGTTTTATCACATCTTTCAAATCAGGGATTCTGTCGACATCGATTCTCCTCGACTTGTACTGCAGAAGTCGCTCTTCTAAATCCTGTTTGTCCTTTCCCAAAGACCAACAGAGTCGAACTGAAATTTTGACGAGAGACACACAGAGATTGCTACCCAGATTCTCCTCAGAACACTTCAGTGCCAGTTCAGCGTATTCATAAGCAGAAACCAAGTTCTCCAGGGAACTGTAAGAGACTACAAGACAGCATAAGATAAAGAAAACTTTGTGATGACATCCTCCCAGTATTTTTTCGCTGATCGGAAGACATTTTTCAAACAGTGGGATGGACTGAGAATACTTCTCCTCGCAGAATAACACGGATGCCGTTTTGACATCAGTCTGAAAGAAAAAGTCTGCAAATTCTTCAGAGAACCGTAATTCCGGCACGGAGAACACATGGAAAAGGTACTGTTCAAAAGCTCTGCTTCTTTTCGCAATGGTTTCGCTGCTGAAGTTTCCTATGAGGACTTTCTTGGGGAAGGAGATATCAGCCATGAGGTGGGGGTACTTCTTTCTCAGTTGGTCATTGAGTGAAGAAAAATCTGAGTATCTTTTCTCAACCTGTGTTGGCACCTTCTCAACTCCATGAGGGTGGCTGGCAATCAAAATAGTGTACAACTGAAAAATAAAACAGTTAAAAGAAAATAATAATAATAATAATAATTGTCCCCATTATCTCTACTTGAAAGATAAAAAAAAAATAATAATAATAATTTATATATGTATATAAAATAACAACTTCAAATTAAAATAATCATTATAAATATAATGCTTAAAACATTATTTAATTTTTTTATAATTTATTATGATCAACACGCTATATCCATCTGTATATATATATATATATATATCAAGTGAAAAATATGACATAATTTGTCTGTCTGAAACATTTCTGAACTGCATAAAAATTGTCATTATGTTTAACTGTAACAATTAATGTACATACAAATACTTAATTTTTTTTTTTTTTTTTTTTTTTTTTTTTTTTTTTTTTTGAAGAGTAGGAACCATTTCACAAGTTATGAAAAATAAACAACATACCACATAGTTAGCTCTCTGATCCTGAATAATGTCAGCTGATGTCACTTCAAAATGAATCTGGGTGATATCATTGCCTCCTTCATACGGAATTATTTCTGGAGAAGCTACATCTAATGAAAGAAAAACAAATTCATTACTTTGTTGTCTGCATATATGTGTGTGGCAGAGAGAGAGAGAGAGATGGAACAAAAGTCAGTAGCCCATCTACAGCCATCAAAACAATTCATTTTAAAAATCTAAACTTAAACTTTATAGGATTTTTTAATGCATATTTTTCGACTTTAAAAATTATTTGTCAAGTTAAATAAAAAATATACAATTTCATACTAATAACATAGTCAAAAAAAATATATTAAAATGTATTATATAGACATCTGACAAAAGCTGTCTCTGCCTAGTTTGTGTGACACGTCTGCTTTCCCTAGAGGGGGTTTCCTTCACATATCTGTTTTGTCGTTATTTTTACATATTTTCAAAAAACAAAACAAATATCATGACAAATAATATGCATATTCAACTTCATCATCATATTTGTTTCTTGACATGTGATATTTGATAAACAACAGAAAATCAGTAGGCAAGTTTATCATTTCAAAGCTTGTTCATGACTTTAAATCATATAAAAGTTACAAACTACGAATTTCTCTCACAGTCTGTCAAATTCAATAAAAATATTTAGGGAAGTATGAACTTAATTTAATGTGTTGGGTGTTGTAAGCAAATGATGCAGGCACAGCAAAACTGTTTTATTTTTTGTTTATTTTGTTTTACAAATTGTGTGGCATAATAATTAAATTATGTGTGACGACAACATATTCACAGTATACTGTATATGAAAAACCTATTTTGCCATCTTTAATGTCACAATTTGTACATTTAATTAATTTGCAAAAACATACAATGTCATGTCCTGGCTACTTTTCAATTTTACTCCTACTCAACTGGAACAAACTAATTAGAAACTATGTAAGTAACAGCTTGCTCTAAATGGTTAAAACAACAAACTCACAGTTTAAGCCAGGACGTGACAATCAAGATGGCTATGGTTGAGAAAATACATGCATGTACAGCAGTTATCAAATATCTGTAAGTAGTGAACTGAGCAGAGAATTGTGTAACATGTAGAAGACAGAAAAGAATATCTTTCACTGTGTTCAACAGTTTGAACCAAATGGGTAGTGAGAAGAATGCATCTTACAATTCCATGAAAGACAGGAACACTATATATGGCAAATATTGCCAGTGAACCAGAATGCCTGGCTGCACACAGACAGAAAGATAAAGTAAGAAAAAGACAGCAGAAAGAAAGAAATAATGAAAATTTAACAAAACAGCAAATAGAAAAAATATGAAAATATGATAGAGAAAGGAAACAGAAGGAAAGACTGAAGAAAAAAAAATACATCAAAGCCACACACAAACTAAAACACTCTCAAAGTATCACAGCACAAGTAATTTAGGGATAGCAATGAAAAGGTTAGCCAAAGTTTTATCAAAGACTCCATCTAAAGAAGACCTGTCAGATACAGAGTGAATGGGAAAAATGTTTTTGATAAAATAACTGTTTTAAATTCCCTTGTTCATTAATGATGATCAAAACTGATTTTACTTATATTTAATCCTTATTTTTTTATTATTATTAAACAATTAATTATGTAAAAGTATGGTAAATGAGTTAACCTGGCAAAAATTTCTCGTACAGAATAATCAACTGTTTCAACACATTGGTCAAATTGTCATATCCTGGCTTATATTTAATTTTTAAAAACCAAAAATTAACATCATAAACCGTAATTTCATGGTGAATCGCTATGTGTATTCTGAAACAGACTTAATCATCTACCACAGGATACATTTTATAAAGCACTTACTTTCTATGAGAGCAGAGTTTTGGATTTAAAGGTATGGTAAAAAAATAATGCCCAAATATTGTCACTTCTTGGCATATTTTACTTTTAAATTTCTGGTAAAATATTACATGTCAGACAAAAACAGATATTGCATACTTATAGTACTGTGTCTCTATAGAAGATCGACCATCATTTGCTATGAAGAAAGATTTTAGTGATTAGGAATCAAAAAGTGAAAATGTCACATCCTGGCTGAAATTCTTACCATGGAATAATATGTAATATTGATAGATAGATCTATCTTGGTATCTGTTTAATGAAGTCGTAAGGCAAACTAACGCTAAACTGAAGCTATTAATTAACTGATTAAAAAATAAATGCTATCAAAAATATTTAAAGGCCTCTACAATTTACCAGTATTGTAAATGGGTCTTTTCTATACCGGTTTAATTTTTCTGGCGTTTTTGAGAATTAGGTAGACGTAGTTAATAAGTTATGGCGTATACTATTATAACTATATAATAATAATAATAATAATATATCATGTTTCTGCTAATTTAAGTAATTAGTGCAATTAATTAAAATTGAATTCTACAATAATAATGTATCTAAGTTTCATTCTGACATATTTGTATTTAATAATATTGTTTTGAACATATACCAGATATTCAATGTTTATGTTCATAATGTTGCCAAAAGCGTTGAAAAGGGCAAATACAGGAAATTATTAATTAATCCCAGTTTGAGTTTAACTTTCAGTTTCTCCATAGAAATGATTTTGTTCAGATAAAAATAAATTTGTAGTTACCAGTTTGAACTGAGAGAGAATTTTTAGCTATCTCATCATCCGCAACTGTCAGATCAAGGTGTCCTGAGAAATCTGCTGAAAATGGATCTTCGTCTTGTTCATCTGCAAGTGCAAGATCCTGAGGATCGGCATCTGGAAAACGTGTGTATGGTCCTGATTTTGCGCCAAGTTTCTTTAGAAACGATTCCATTACATTTCTATATATATGTGATCACATTACTTTCAGCCATTTTAAAATTTTATGAATATTAATAATAATTATATTTATAGACAATGCTAAAAAAAAAAGGTTTTATTTGCTGGTCACGATAAAAATTGTAAACTTCCTGTTTATTTAACAATTCAGCAGTAAATGTGGTGCGTATGGTTTACCGTAACTGTTAGAAGAAGTAGCAGGTGCAATACTAGTAATAGTAACAGTAGGGGTATTAGTAATAAAAACTTAAGATTCGATTAATTTGGTATCACTTCTTTTCTATCTTGAAAGTTCTTTTTTCTACTCGTTACAGATAGACCTTATTTTTAAATTTATTTTGGTGTGTGTGTGTGTGTGTGTGTGTGTGTGTGTGTTTGTACCTGTTGCTTCTGTTAGAAGAAAGCGATGTTTTATATTTATTTAGTAACCTGTGTATCTTATTTGTAAAAAAGCGATTTACAATTAATAACTTTTTAACTATAACAAATATTAATAAACATACAAAAATAAATAAATATATAACTTTGGAATTCCCAATAATAAATCGTTGTTTTGGGTTATGGATGGTTTATATTGGACATTAATAAGTATCTGAAGGAAAATCAAGGGACCATGTAATTTATTGTGTGATGTCCAAATATTTTAAATGAATCAATTTGAATGTATTATTAATTAAATAAATTGATGAAAACATATTAAGAAGTAGTTTCAAAATATAAAAAAATGTGTAAGATTATATCAATTATTATAGTTCACCAATAGAAAAGAACGAAATAAGTCCTCCCTTCAAAATGGCGTCTTTCAATAAGAAAAGTGCTCGTTTTCAGGACATTGAACTAGAAAAGAATATTTTGTTGGCACTAAATGAACAGAGAAACACATCACGGTTTTGTGACGTTATTCTCAGGGTTTCAGGTGAACAAATATATGCACATTCCAATGTCCTGGCTGCTGCTAGTCCGTACTTCGGATCATTTCTTGGGCAGGGAGAAGATATTCCTCGTTCGTTTTCTCAGAAAAACCCTCAAATAATTGAAATTCTTATAGATGGCACTGGAGATGAGCATGGTTATGGAGATGCTGTTGGAAAAGTTGTTGACTTTATGTATACAAATACTATTGAACTTACCAGTCAAATCTTGACACAGGTTTTGGAAATAGCAAAAATAATGCAAATGAAGAAGATAATTAACTTTTGTGAACGTTTTGAGGATGGGGAAATGGGAAATTATAATGTGGCTGTAAGAAAAAATGACATAGCAACAATGACAGATTATATCCATAATTTTTCACACCAGGCGGCTGGAAGAAGTAATATGAATTTAGATCAGACCAAACTGGTAAGAAAACGAGGCCGCCCAAGGAAAAAAACTGTTGAGAGCGAATCAGAAGATGAAAACATTAACTGCTTACACGATGAATCGAATGAAAAAATAGACAATGAAACAAATGAGAATAGTTTAAGTGAAATTAAATCTGAGGTAGATCAAAAAGATGATATCCAGGAAGGATCAAACATTGTTGATTGTTCTGAAGATAATCAAATAGAGACAGGTTTGAGACGAACACGTGGCAGGAAAACCTATCACATCATTATTGAGGTCAACCAGAAGTAAACACAGTTGCTATGGTAAAGATTTTGTAATTCAACCAATAAGAAGAGGGAGACGTTGTGGTTTAAAACCAGTTGAGGTTAAAACAGAAAAGTCTAAAGAAGCTGAGAATAATGTAGAAGAAGACAAAGATGACACAGACACAGACTGTGAAACTCGTCAGAAGGAAGGTTTGGAGTACACGTGTTCGAAGTGTAATTTTGAAACTCAGGATATTCTTGAAATGAGAATACATCGAGAAAGCGAACATGGTCAGAGACCGAAAACATTTTCTTGCAACTGCTGTTCTTTCATCACAAAGAGAAAAAAGCAGTACAAAGAACACATGGCATTTCATTTGCATGCAGAACTGATCTGCAGCTTCTGCGACTTCAAAGCAGACACAGAAGAAAGTTTTCATGCTCATTTAGACAAGCACACCGGCCCCACTCCGTATTTCTGTCGGCTGTGTGAGGCAAAGTTTAAATCGAGTACACAGCTGAACGTCCACATGCAGAAACACAGAGAGGACAAACCCTACGTGTGCGAGCTTTGTTCGGCTTCTTTCAGGTGGAAACATGCTTTAAAAAATCACATGATTACGCACAAAGCCACCAAAGACCATTTGTGTGATATTTGCGGCTTCGCTACGGCTCACAAAAGTCAGCTGAAGGCTCACCACCTGATACACACAGGAGAGACGTTCAAATGTGACGAGCCAGGCTGCAAGTTCCAAGCTACGAAAAAACAAAACTTGAAATACCACATGTTGACTCACACGCATGAGAAACCGCACCAGTGCGAAGTGTGTGGGCAGAGTTTCTCTCTTGTCAAGAACATGAAAAGGCACATGTTGCTGCACATGGAAACCAGGCCTTACAACTGCGGTGTGTGCACCTTTTCCTCAACGCGCTACGACAAACTCAAAGAACATTTGCTGAAGCAACACGGAATCGGAGAAGTTCCTGGCAAGAAACGCAAGATTACGGATTACAGCAATGCAAAGGAGCAGGTGTCGGTGCCCGTGTTGGAAATTATGTCAGAGGAAACGCTGAGGACGGCAGCAACAATAGCAAACATCAACATTGTCGATTCACAGCATGGAGAAACGCAGTTTGTCACTAGCGAAGGAATACCAATTATAACCCAGGTTCAGTATGCCGAAGTCAGTGATGACAGTGGGTTGATTTCATATGTTAACGTAGCTGCTGTTGATTAAAATGATGATGATGTCACAAGCTTTATATATATACCAGCTCCATTAGTGTTATTAAAATGGAACACACATTGGACAACCAAAGACAAAAACTGTAAGAAATTCCAGGTATTTTATTACAATGTTCCATTCATCATGTGCTTCTTTCTTAAATGGTAATGTTATTTTTAATGCCATAACTATATATGCAAGAAAACTGTTATTCATTGAAAAATTTATGAAATACAAAAATTATTTAAAAGAAAACAAAAATTATTGTTTACTGTCAGTTTTAGTTGAAAAGTTAACTAAATTAGTTATTATTGTCTTTTCAAAATATTTAGATTTGATTATCCAATTATTTTATTTATATAAATATTTCAGGATTTTATTAATTAAAACAAAACATGACGCCATGCATGCTGGATTACTGAAATTTAGTTATTTGTTAATATTGTCAAAGTTGACATAATTTTTACAAGTGTGATTTGTTGTTTTTCCATCCAGCTAGTATTAAGTTTGAATTTGTTTTCCTTTTTTTTTAGTGACATCAGTTCATTAAATAAACAAATTATTGTTATTAAACTTATAAACCAAACAACAACATCAGTGTTAAATGCTTAAAATTTATTAAACAACAGATTTGTTTTGTTGTTCTTACATATTGATCAGTAAGACATTGTTCATAAGCAATTATTTAAATAATAAACTAAAACAAAAAAACACAGTATCCTGAGAAGCTATTTTTCTAATACTTTCTTTAGTTATTAATTAATTATTTCTACATAAACTTAATTATAAACTTCTCTGTAACTGTATTTTAAAGTTTACCTGTGGAGATATAAAGAATTAGCCTGTCTTTTTGCCATCAAATTTTAATACTGAGGTATAACAAAAAGAATACAGCTCAGAAGTATCTGGGAGCCACCATTTTTCTGTAGTCATGGCATTATAGATACACATGGATCAGGTATCTCTAAGGTTTTTTCTTGCAGCAGAAAGTTATAGTTGTCAGTATACAGTGATGTCATAGATCCAAATGTAAAATGGTGGCAATTTAGTGTTTTATAAACATTTAACAGTTTTCTTTTATTACCATTTTTTTGTTGAGTGTGATAATATATTTCCTTAAATTATAACATGGAAGTATAATATTACAAAGAATTTTATTAGAGAATGTATTCATATTTTTCACAGGTACACTTTAAGAACATGCAAATACCAAAAAAAAAAAGAAAGTTGACTATTCACTTGCAGTGTGAATAGTCACATCTCTATCTAAACTACAACAAACTAAAATAAAATAATTAAAGAAATGTCAACACTGAAACAATAATACCAGAACTTGATATATATATATATATATATATATATAAAAATGTTTGTTTTTAAAATAATGTCATATATAAAGTTATCAGTTACATATATAATAATATATTCTGTCATGGAATCACATGTAAAAACAGATAAAATAATTTAACTTGTTTGAACAGCTACTAGAACAACAACTATCAACTGCGCCTAGGTACTGCAGATAGTTTGTAATGTTTTGGATGTACGACTAGTCCCATTTCAAAAGTTCTTGGATCAGCATCAGGCAGTTTCCCACTCTCTGGAATCACACGGAATCGCTGGACAAGAGACACGGCAAAAAGAAACAGTCTATTTTTAGCAAGAGTTTCACCCAGACATATACGTCTACCAGAACCAAAAGCCATGAGTCTGGAAAAAAAATTAAATTAAAAAAAACATTTAAAGATGCCTTTTGTTAAAATTCAAATTAAAATTATTAAGTAACAGATGTATTTAAAATTATACAACTTCTGAAATTTGATTGTGAAATACCATCTAAAACCCCTTCATGAATAATCAGTTAATACAGCCAGGATTTTTTTATTCCTACCTGTAGCCTACAGGCAGGACAATGGATAAACTAATGGGATTCTGAATAGTTTAGCTAGATTACCTTTGTATTATTTGTGCCATCTGAATGATTCAAATATCTATGGAATTATTTAAGAAAATGAATGAAGTATAAACCAGATGTGAAAAACATATAATAGACTGGAAAAATTATTTACATTCTCTTTTATTAATTTTTTTTAATTTCTTTTCTTTTCTTTTTTCTATGTTTTTTCACAAATAAAATAGTAATAATAAATATATAATAATAATAAATAATAAAAAAAGAATGTAATTTTCCCAGTCTGTATTGCTATCAAAGATTGATGGTCAAAATAAAATACCTTCTTCTGGTCTCATGACAGGAAGATAATAATTTGCCTTCTTCATCTAAGAATCTTGCTGGATTGAATCTCCATGGTTCTGACCAGAATGAATCATGATGCATTGCCCATAAATTAATATACACCTAAAACAACCATAAAAACTAAACTTCATAAGCATGTACAGAACTTGTATATTATATATTCTTTTTAAATTAATATACACCTAAAACAACCATAAAAACTTCACTTCATATGCATGTACAGAACTTGTTTATTACATATTCATTTTATACATACACCTAAAACAACCATAAAAACTAAAATTTATATATACTCAACTTGTATATTGTACATTCATTTTAGAATTTGTATATTATAATATTCATTTTAAATTAACAAAGACGTCAAACAAATTCTTAAAGATTTTATATCTGCAATAAAGGCCTTTGAAAAAGTTTTTAAAACTTTATAAAACAGCATTTGCAAACTGATGTTTCTTATTATATGCCTCCTGTTCACAGACCTGGCCTCACATTCAACCATGCATGCAACTAACTCATATACTCTGCATGGTTTTTGATTCAGCCATGCATATCTCCTACACATACACATAACAAACCTAGTCACAGACATAATACAGATCTTTATTTAAGTTTCTGAAGTAAAACTAAAATAGCTATCTGAATTGAACATTTTTTTCAGAATATCCACTAATTGAATAATTTAAATTTAGAAGAAACATTCTGAAAACATTTTTATTTAAAAAATGGGGAAAGGAAATGTAGCCTGTTAAACAAACTAAATATACATACTGAAAATGTTTTATTTAAAAAAAAAAAAAAAGAAGAAGAAAATTCAGTCCTTTTAATGTTAAACAGCCTAGATCCTAGATATACATTCTAAATTGTAAGTTGAGAAAAATAATTTTTAAAAATATAAAATTTTTGTTTTATACATACAGTCATATTCACAGGAATGTACATTATAAACTGTAAATTAATACACTCATATTCACAGGAACATACATTCTAAATTGTAAGTTAAGAAAAAGATTTTAAAAAATATTAAAATTTCTGTTTTATACATACAGTCATATTCGCAGGGATCTTGTAGCCTGCAATTTCCGTATCTCGTAATGTATAATGTGGTACAGCCAATGGTACGTGAGATATCAGTCTCAGCAGTTCTAGGAGGGTGGCCTCGCAGTATGGCATGTTAGGCTTGTCTGACAGAGAGACGGTTCTTGAAAGGCCTATGTTTGTCTGTATCTCGTCATACATTCGTTCCTGCACCTCGGGGTAGTGTAAAAACAGCAGCAGAAGACTGCTCAGTGCCGTGGCAGTTGTGTCTGTTCCTGGAAATATCACAAGTTTTAATTAAAGTCAAGTGTCTGAGGATTTTGAATGCAAATATTCAGTCTTACAAAGTGTGTGAGTGTGTGTGTGTGTGTGTGTGTGTGAAGTGTCTGAAGATTTTGAATGCAAATATTCAGTCTTACAAAGCTTGTGTGAGTGTGTGTGTGTGTGTGTGTGTGTGTGTGTGTGTAATATATATTTGTATATGTATGTGTGTATATACAAATATATATATATAGATATATATATATATAAATATATATTTATATATATATATGTATATATATGTATATTTATATATATATATATGTATATTTATATGTGTGTGTATACATACATAAATATATGTACATATATATGTACATATATTTATATATATCATTTATTATTATTATTATTAGCACTGATTTATTTAATCAACATGCATCATACGCACAGAAATAGAGAAATTGAATATGTCGACTACCAATAGTCAAAGGGTATTATTTATAATAATGATAAAAAAATGTACAAATCACACGATGTTACAAACATAGTCTAATATATTTATTATACTTTCTGTTCATTCAGTCACTAATCGTTTTATATTTTTGAATGGTCATACTTTTCTAATAATAAAATAACCTGTTGGCAGCAGAACAGAAATAAAAAAAAAAAAAATAAAAAAATAATTCAATTACTAAGAAAAATGATACAAAAAAAAAAAAAAAAACTGAAACAACCAAAACGTGACTAAACTGATAAACTGTATCTCTGATAAAGATTCGCTGACTTTTGTATGTTTACTTTCAATGTCATTGATTTATAAATGGGTCTAATCAGGCCTCTTTATAAACCGTTTTTAAAAGGCGACAGATAAAAAAAGAAACAAACAAACAAACAAATTAAAGCAAGAACGAAAATAAAACAAAAGAAAAATAATGTAGGAGAAGAAAACTAAACGATATATCTAAGTAAAATATATATATATACATTTTTTTTTTTTAATTTTAGAATTGCGAACTACTGAAGTGTATGTTCAATACAGGAAAAAATATATTTAAAAAAAAAAAAAAAAAGTGTAAATTCTTTTAGATAGTTCCAAGTTATACATTACTTTATTTTATTTATTTATTATTTATTTGCTTATTTATTATGTCGTCAAGACTTTAATTAATAACAAAGTATGTAAATCTGGGCCCCGCCATTTTTCTACAATAGTCACGTAAGCGAATACTATTGGATTTATCTCATCTGTTTTTTCTAGAATTATCCGAAAAAAATATATAATTATACCCATTAGATTGCCGTGTATAAGATGACTTTAAGATTCAGTTTGTAAATAATAAATGCATAAAATAGCCGTGTTAAATTTACTAACGATTTGTTGCAAGTCGATCAAACCAGCTGAAATAATAACCTGTAAGTATAAATAATATTATTCGACCTTCCATTCATATCGTCATAGGTACATTTTAAAATACATACCAGCCAGAATAAGATTTGTAAAAACTTCTTTGACGGTTGTTTCTGATATGTCGTATTGTTTACATTTATCATCCTCAAGTAATTTCATCAGTCGTTTTACTATGCAATCATCTCGATCGTTTTCCTGATTAAAAAAAAAACAACAAAACTCGTCACACAAAAATATATAGTATAAAATATTTAAAACACAAAAATAAAAGTATGCATACAAAGAATAATAATAATAATAATAATAATAATAATAATAATAATAATAATAATAATAGATCATTATGTGTATTTTCATATATTCAAAAATAAAAATAAAAATGGAATAAATAACGAAAAGAAAAACAGAAAGAAAGAAAGACAATAATAAACGTCAGTTTTGATTTAATAAAAACGAATAAAATAAAGAAAGAAAGAACAAAACTACTATCAACATCAATAAAATGTTATACGAAGTCTAGTCGGTAAATAATTACCAGATTTATTTCAGTTTTGTAATTTCAACGCATTTGTTTTTCCTTTCTTTCTTTTTTTTTTTTTTTTTTTTTTTTTTTTTTATCTCTCAGATGTAAACGTGCAGGAAAAATAAAGAAAATGAAAACGAAACAACAACAAAACAAACCCAACCAAATATGTCTTAGGCATACTTCTGCCACCTAATAAATTATGCTCAGTGCCTTAGTCAGACGAGCCTTACTTTCAAAGCAGACAGTTGTTCCCGCCAAAACTTGTCCCTAATCGCCATGGCTTGTTGTAATCTTTGGTAACATTCGTCATAGAAAAACCGTGTCCATGGCAACAGATCAATCCTACGAGCTCGTCCTGTACCGAATGTGTCGTTAAATAAAAAGTTCATTGTTTTCAACTTCTGAAAATTAACACTCGTTGGTTCCATGGTGATCCCTAAAACCTGAATTAATAAATAAACTTAATAAGTAGCTGATCAAATATTATGCGGGTAGAGGGAGAGAAAGAGACTAAGACAATGACACATTAAGAGAGAGAGAGAGAGAGAGTGTGTGTTCTTCTTGTTATTTTCATCAAATACTTATCTCTACAAGCAAGCGGAACATTATAATAATTAATCACTACTAAACCAGGATCAGGTCACTGTGCTGGTCATTTGATTCTGTGGCAGTCGATGCACTAAACATCTGTGACCAAATGAATTCAAGTATTTCCTCCTGGTAAGAAATGTTACTATAGAGACCATAAGAGCCCCGATTTCCTTTGACACCCATTTCATCACCTTTTATTACTTTAAGAATATTTATAAACACATTATTATTGCATCCCTCTTTTTTCTTCTCTCTCTCGCTCTCTCTCACACACACACTCACAGAGAGAGAAAGAGTGAGAGAGAGAGAGATACAAACGTTATAAGTAATAATCATAACCAGTATCTTTATATCAATAAGTCTCTCTCTCTCTCTCTCTCTCTCTCTCTCTCTCTCTCTCTCTCTCTCTCTCTCTCTCTCTCTCTGTATTTTCTGTATAGCAATTTTCGAACATACCAAATTCAACATTACATTACAAACAGTGTTGTAAATGCTGTCCCACGGATCGAACGGTTGTCCGTTGGTTTCGGAAAACTCTTTTAACATTTGTTCTATCTCTGGAGCGCATTTTTCTTCCAGCCTTTCTAACCCCGAACCATACATTTTCAAAGACTTCAGGACCTCCTTCCTCAGAAAGGCTAGTTTGGGCGTGTACGTCTGCCAAACGATTGAATGTTTGTTTCTGCCCGACTGCACGGTTCTGTACATGGCCGGTCTTCCAGCCACATCCGAACCTCGGCGCAAAAGAGCTTCGCAGATGCTGTCGTAGTCGTTCAGGACAAGAATCTCTTCGTTATAAAGTCTAATTCTGAACACAGGCCCCAGTTTATTGGCCCATTCAGAGAGGACGATGTGGCATTTTGTCATATCGAGGTTCCAAGCGTTTCCAAGCAGTGGGATCCTGTAAGGGGCGGCTGGGATGTGTCTGTATTTCTGGCGAGAAATGTAAAGGTAGACGGCGACAAGGATGCCCGCCGTCACACATAACGTCGTTTCCAGGGCCATCAAGACGTAGCGGTGATAAAATACTGGAATAAATTATTTAAAAATTGATATAATCATTATCAACAAAAACAAAAATAATACAGTAATAAAATATTTTATATCTTCATAGCCCACCTAATTCCTTATATAGAGGCATGAAAATAAATTGTTATTAATGTTGGTTTTGTTCTTGTTCTAGTTGTTGTTGTTGCAATTACTATTATTTGTTTATTTATTCAGCTTCACCCTTTATTCAGACCCTATTGTTTATTTTCCTCATGTTACATAAATTTACATTGTTGTTGTTATAATTACTACTATTTGTGTATTTACATATTTATTTTCTCTCTTTATTCAGATAATTATTGATTTGATTATTATTATTATTATTATTTTTTTTAATATAACTTTTCCTCTTTTTACATAATGATTATATTAAAACGTAATAATTTTATGTTATAACCATTGAGAGAGAGAGAGAGAGAGAGAGAGAGAGAGAGAGAGAGAGAGAGAGAGAGAGAGAGAGAGAGAGAGAGAGAGAGAGAGAGACTTCAAATTTCCCGCACATTTTTACATTTGACCTACGTTCACAGACGAATAATTCTTACCTTATTTCCGGGTTCGACACGATGCGACTTGTTAGCAAAACGTCGGTGTATATCCTCGAAAAACTCTACACATGGATATTACATAATCCACAACTGAATCATTTTTAGCCACATTACTTCTCCGCTCCATGAAAGGTTGTTATAATCGCTGTGTAAATCACAAAAATATATATATATACATTTTTTTTTTTTTTAAATGTTAACTGCGATTAACATGCTGATACACACCAGTCAGTATTTCTCCGATAAGACGAACGCGCCGCAGTTCCAGACGACAGATGTCCACTGAATCAAGACAGATTTACGTAAGACTTTTTGAAATTACATGTGAGAAAATGCACGCACATGTATTAGGAGAGCACTGCGACCTACGCTTAGCCGCTAGGCCGGTATATTAGGTTACTGTGAAGGTCATTCAGTCCTTTATTGAGAAAAACATTCACTGAAGGTCACAGATAACAAGGACGGACGATACTCTTGACTGTATACACATTTCACACGCACACCATGCACACCCAGAATTATTGTTATTCAGGGTACTGTGCAGTTGCTTTAATATTTAAATAAATGAACACAATAAAATTATAAAACGTAGTGGGTTTAAAAAAAAAAAAAAAAAATTAAGAGGCTGTTTTTGTCAAGGAAGGAAATCAAATCAAGAAAACAAAACAATAATAAATAAATAAATAAAAATAAAGAAGAAAAATGGTACAATTTAAAATAAACGCAAAATTAATAAGATATTATTTGTTATTTGTATTAATAATAAGTTTCTGTTCTTTAATAAATAATAATAATAATATAATATAGTTTAGTAAGAAAATAATCAGAAATTAAATTAACTGATTAAATCAACGAAAATAAAGTAATAAGTTATCTGTAAGAAAAAGTAGTCAATGCATTAATCACAAATAATAAAAAATAAATAAAAAATAAAAATATTGTACGACAATTAATACATTATGTCATTCGGGATACAGCAGTTACAAGCAGGATAAAAATATTTTGATGTGTCATGCTGACATTTTATTAAATAAAACTGATAGTAAATAAATAAACATTCGTATACATATATAAGTGCGTTATCATTTTATCATTCACGTAAAAGCTTGTGCGGGTTTTAGCTCCCTAGATAAAAGTTGAGTAGCGTACTGAGTAACCATTTTTGTTACGACAGCTGGCCGTATTTGTCATAAAGCCATGAATTTTAAATTATATTTAACAAAATGAAACATTAGTTTATCTTCTTACTTAGTCTCAAAATGTTTCACAATCTAGTTTAAAATAATTACCAATGTGGCTGTCGAAAATGTTTCACAATGTGTAACTTGAAATTATTTCACGGTGTATTTTGAAAATGTTTCATAATGCGGTATGAAAATGTTTGACATTGTAGTCTGATATCGTTTCAACTAAGAATAGTTTGTAAATGTTTCACGTTGTAGTCAGAACGTCTCGCAGTTAATATCTGTGTTTACAACGAATTTTTTAAATAAAAAAAAAAAAAAAAAAAAAATAAAAAAAATGTCATATGAAGATTTTTTTAAAAAATAAAGTTATTATTCCATTAACCTTCTTTTATCATGTATCAGTTGGTAACGTGGTCGATATTTTAAAATGTTTACTAATTTATTTGCAGTTTTGTGCAGGTAATTGTTAATAATGTTAATTTGAATAAATCAAAATAAGACAACTTTTTCCTATACAAAAGTAGAACAGATACGTTTGTATCTGTGATGTGCGTCTTAAATGATACGAAGCAATAGCCTAAAATAATATAGTCTGCGTATTTCCAAACTGTTTTATGTATTTTATTTATCTGTTAATGATTATTTATTTATTTATTTATTTATTTATTTATTTTTATTTTTTATTTATTTTTTATTATTATTATTATTATTTTTTTTTAATGTTTCCAGTCTTAATGAATAAGAAAGCCCGATTTTCGTCTAACATCGGAAATACATGTTATAAATTGTAGGTTCGTAACTTTCCGATGACCTCTTCATTCCGGTTGTCAAGAGGTAAAATAATGGCATTCAAATGTTTTATAACATTTTTAGGAATGATATGGCCCACAATAAAATTAAATTATAATTATGCATCACAATGATAGCATTATATTTTTAAATTTTTATTATTCTTTTACTATTTATTTCGTTTTATTTATTTATTTATTTATTTTATTTTATTTTTTTTTTATTTTTATTTTTGATCGAAAAATGGCCGAAATGGAAGGTAAAAATAACAATACTGCACTTTTATTTTTATTTATTTCACAGATACCGTTTACTTGCTAATTAGAATAAATAAATAAATTTACAAGCTAAATAAATAAATTAATTAATGTAATGAATAAGCTTATTTAAGTATGTAAAACAATTTTTAAATAATAGAAAGAAAGAAAGACAAACGAACCTGATATAGTATCTTAATTTTACTTTATTCTAAATTAATACGTCTTTAAATATATAAGGACAATTCACAAAAGCAGTGAATTTATGTATAAAATATTTCAGATTATACAATACAGAAAAAATATATAAATTATTTGTTCTTCCTTTACAGAATGTAAGAATTAATTTTAAAAACTACAAATTGCTATTTTTTTAATTATAATGAACGTTTTTCATTTATTATTGTTTTTCTTATTTTTGTCTTTTCTACTTTTCTAGTTGTATATAAAGATTAACAGATCCTAAATATGTAATAAAAAAGGACAAACACACACACACATACATACATATGCACACATTAAAATATATATACATGCATTGCTTATACAATTATATATATCTATATATATAGATAGATAGATAGATGTGTGTGTGTGTGTGTGTATACACACATACACAGAGCTCAGGAAAGGAGGAAAGTCCCAGTTCATTACAAAATAAAACCAATAATAACAATAATAATAATAATAATGATTATAAAAAACAATATTATTATAATAAAGAATCAGGAATTGAGAGAGACAGACAGTGAGAGAGTATACAAACTGATGTACATGATGTCCAATTTTTTTTTCTGAATTGTGCATGTTATGTAAGAACGATTTTTTACATCAACAGAAGACAAACAAAATCCATCACAACTACAGTTACAGCTTTCGATAATTTCTGTTCTCTTCATTTTTAAGAACAAGTCTTTCAAGAATTCATCCTCCAAAGTTCTCTGTAAAAAAAAAAAAAAAAAAAAAAAATGTTTTCAGCCCATACAAGAAGGTATGAATAAAAAAAAGTGATCTTGCTTTTAAAGTGAAGGTGTTTGTTTTATTTTTTAGTTTTTTTATTCCAGTTTTGTACTTTAAAAATATATTAGTATATTAACAAAAATTATTATTATGTATAATAAAACTTTTTAAGTTTATTTTAATGTATTTAATTCTTAATTAAACAATAATCATTTTTACAAAACAAATAATAATGGTTTTTTTTCTTTGAATCTGTTAAATTAGTAAAATAAAAAATAACATTTTCCTAGTATTTTTCGTAGAGAGAGATTCAGAGGCAGATGGATATAAATATGTTTTTATGTGTTTATATACAAATATACAGAGAGAAAGGAAGATATAGACATCCATATAATTGAAAAAAGTATTACCATCATCATCATTATCGTTGTCTTCTCATTATTATTATTATTATCATTATCATTATTATTCTTATGTTATTATTTTCAGTTATTATTATCATTATCATTGCTGTCATTATCATCATCATCATCATTATTATCATCATCTCATTGTTATTACCATTATCATTATCATTATCAGTTATTATTATCATCATCATCATCATCATCATCAGTTATCAACATCATCATCACTATAAATTACTAGTACTACTTTAAAGCTGAGGGAGGGTCGATCTCGTGCCCTTTTCGTTTTGAGAAGAAACGTTTTGAGAAGCACTGAATCCCTGACGTCTGTTCTGTTCATCACTCCCTTCTGGACCTCTGCCAGAGGCCGTGCTGTCAGCTTCTGAGTAGAGGCCAGACTGCTGGGGCTTCAGAAGTTCTTTAGCCTCTATGGATATCTTCCTCACTTTCTCAGAAATCAGGTACGAGGGTGACGGGGATGAGGGAGACAACTCGTCTGATTTCTTGGGTGGGTCACTGTCTGAGGACAAAACGTCCGACAGTTCGAATGTGACACTTTTCCTACGTGTCGGCAGAGAATCAACAGTTTCATTTGATGACTGTGGAGATTTATGTTTAAGTTGCTGAAAAAAAAAAAAAAAAGAGAGAGAGAGAAAATAAATGAAGTATACATATATAAAAGAAAGATGAAAGGTATAAATTAATACCACCAACAAACATACATGTAACTTATATAATAAGTACATACTACATTTACCAACATACATACATCATAATATTAACAAACATTTTTTTGTAAGATTTGTTTTAATTTGTTATTTCAGTTTCTGTTATTTCAGTAACATAAATACCTAATGCACATGGTTAGATGAGAAGTGTCTTAAGACTTGGGTACTATGGATTTGGGGCCCAGGCAGTCCACATATTTAATTATCACATAGACACACAAGTCATATATATATATATATAACTGAAATTTCAGAGAGAATTTATTATCAGTGTCAAGATCAAAGTACCTGCAATGACATGTTTGTTCCATACTGTTTGAATAGATTCGTTTCAGAAGGTGGGTCATCTGATGTATAGTACAGTTTCTGCTTCTCCTCATTCCCGATTTCCGTGTGAATTGCTGGAGGTATTCTTTCAAAGGAATCTAGAACTGTGAAATCTGTGCTGGGACGAGAAAGGCTTGATTTTTCCTTGCTCGAATACACAGGTTTCGTGTGGGGGCCAAGTTTTCCTACTCTGGGCGATTGCACTCTGGGTGTTTCTCTCTGATGTTGGAAAGAAAGAAGGGTTTTTTTAATTAAAAAAATTTAATATTAATTCTTAAATCAGTCGATAACTTCTTACTCTCATTTTCTCTCCATCCTCTCATTCTCTTTTCTGTCTCGCCCCTTTCTCTCTTTGTTTTCTCTCTCTCTCTCTCTCTGTCTCTCTTTCACACATCAGCATATACATACACACTTGCAAAACAAGTTTCAGAAAAAATTTATAATGTATCTGTTTGTATGTGTTTATGTGAGTAGGCAAAAAAATTTAAGAGTAAAACAAATTATTGAATTTGGAATGTATACAATCGATTCATGCAAGTTCCATTTATAGGGAAATAAAATCTGATGGACATGAAATACATGTGCAAACTTTGCAAAAGAAGTGATTTGTGAAAAAAGCCATTAATGCACACTTGCATTGACCCAGGTTTCCATGCCAATGCAACCATGTTCTGACAGTTAAAATTATTGCCTGTGTCAGTGACAGAGGATTTGAATTCAGTTCTAGCTTGCTTTGACCCCCAATGTCTTTTATATGGAATAATGTTAAGTGCAACATTTCAATCAATAATGGATATTCAGAAAATAATGATGAAAATATCATTAGACCCTTAAACTGTTTTGATTAAGAAGATTAGACATTTGTATTTATTAACCACACACACACACACACACACGCATGCATGCATAACCTATTCACAAAGATGAGCATGTTTTTTTATTTATTTACTGTTACTTTATTGAATGTAATAACATTTTCATAAACTGAGAAACAAGAAAGTGTTGTCAGAAAGTGATATTATCTAAGGAAAGTACATAACAAATTTATTTTTGAAACCTTAAATCTCATATTTATCTCATGTTGATCCTCAGACAAAAAACCTATAAGAAGAAAAAGAAGATAATTGTTATAATGTTAAAATAGTTAGCTATGATAAAAAATAATTAATCAGAAAATTCAGTAATAAAAGACAATTTAAAAAAGGAAAAAGATTAAAAAATAATAATAATAAAGGAAAAAGAATACAATAAATAATTAACATTCAAGAAATAGATTAAAGAATAACAAATAATTACTTACTGAAACTATGGTTATATAAAGCAAGATAAAGAAAAATAATATAAATAATGTGTTATCATACTACAATTTGTTTTAACCCATTGACTTAACTTAAAAGGCTGAATAACGCACACACACACAAAAACACACATAGTGATGCACACATATATAACACATATACAGTGACACACACACACCTCCAATGATACACACACACAACTACAATGAAGTACACACAAACCAGAAGCAGTGTCAGAGGATACTTCTACAGGTGAGAAACGCCCTGAATGTTGTTTCTCAGACAGAAGATGATGATGATATGTATGATGATGGGGATGCTGTTGCTGCTGTCTTATATAGCTTCTGCTTTCTTCTGAAAAGGAAAATTTAGTTGCTGACGTAAAACGAGTGTGTGTCACATCTTTTTGTTTATGGTAGAACTGGTCTGCTGAGGTCCAGAGGTGTTTCAGCTGTTGTTGTTGGCGAGGAAGCATCAGATCCTTCAGTTTCTCAAGTTCAGTCAAGTTTTCAGCTATAGTCTGGAACTTCTTCTCATGGTCACTCTCGTGATCATGCTGGGCAGTGACTTCTGCTCGTAATTTGATCATCTGCGACATCAGCTTCTGATTCATTTCAATCGACTGAGCCTGATGCAGAAGAAAAAACAACACTGTTACGAGATTTCAAAAATGTAGCAGAACTGTGATGTCAGATTATAAGAGTTTGAAATGTAACAAATGTTATAATAAAATGAATAACAATATTACAAGGTTGAAATGTAACACCATAAAATAACATAAAATACTGATATCAGATTATAAGAGTTTAAAATGTAACAAAAGTTGTAATTTAATAAAAACAATAATACATCAGATTATAAGAGTTTGAAATGTAACAGTTATAATAACAATAATACTAACATCAGATTATAAGAGTTTTGTGACTAAAAATTATTTAAAACATAATGTAAAAATAAAGAATTAAAAATTATCATAGGACTTAAACAGGGCTTATTTAATAAAAGAATAAATTAAAAATAGATATGAGAATATTTTAATTTGTTATATTTAAATACTATGAGAATATTTTAATGTGTTATATTTAAATACTGTGAACGTATTTTAATGTGTTTCATTTAAATACTACAACAATATTTTAGTGTTATATTTACATACAATAAGAGTAATGTCTTATATTTAAATATTATAAGAGTAATGCATTTTATTTAAATGCAATGAGAATAATGTGTTGTATTTAAATACTATGACAGTATTATGTTATAAATACCATAAGAGTATTTTAATGTTATATATTGACCATATTTTAATATATATTTAATTATAGTGAGAGTAATGTGTTATACTAAAAGTACATTAATGTGTTACATTCAAATATACAATGATATAGTATAATAGTACATTGGTGTGTTATATTTAAATACTGTAAGAGTAATATGTGATCTTATCAGTCGCGTTCTCAGATTTTTAATCTGAGCCATGTCCATATCTTGATGTTATATTCAAATTCTATGAGAGTACATTGATGTGTTATATTTATATAATATGTGAATACATTGATGTTATATTTAATTACTCTGAGAGTATACTGATGTGTTATATTTAAATACTATGTGAGTACATTGATGTGTTATATTTAAATACTGTAAGAGTAATACGTTATTTTACCAGTCTCATTCTCAGATTTTTAATCTGAACCATATCCATATCTTTCCTCTCTCTCATATATTCAATGTCACTGTTAGTTTTACTCAGCATCTTCTTTATTGCTATGTTTTGCTGAAATAAAAAATGTTTAAACAAACATTTTAGTACATTTAAAAAAAAAAAAAAAAAAAAAAATCCATCCAATGATGCTCAGGACATTATTAAGCAAGTAAAAAATTTTGTTGTATGATTATATGAAGAATAATAATATATAAAAAAAAAATTATTTGATTGTGTAGACTAAAAAAATTAATAATGTTTCATGCTTTAACAAAAAAGAAGAAATTATTTGTGTCTTG
The DNA here is from genome assembly GCA_012295275.1 of Chrysomallon squamiferum. Taxonomy (NCBI): domain Eukaryota; kingdom Metazoa; phylum Mollusca; class Gastropoda; order Neomphalida; family Peltospiridae; genus Chrysomallon; species Chrysomallon squamiferum. Next base: position 2,328,487 of record CM022667.1, read on the forward strand.
ACTTATTTTTTATATTTTCTCATTAGTTGAAATCTGTTTTGGAATTATTAATGAATTTGTTTCAGACAAATAATTTTTTAAAGTATAAAACGGTGATATGTTTTAGACAATTATTCTTTTGTTGTTGTACTTCATTATTAATTAAAATTAAATGATTAAAATATTTAAAAATATTAAATGTGTTTACTGCTTCATAGCTCTCCATTTTTTGGTGTGTTTCAGTCAGTGTAGTAAATCTATTTGATGCAACAGCCATCATGATTTCAAACTGCTTTCTGCCATTTTGTAATGCTAAATAAATATTTAAAAAAAAAAAAAAAAGAATAAATAAATGTATTAAATTAAATAAAAATAAAAATAATAATAGGACCATTATTTCAATGAGCTATGTTCACAGTGTTTGTGTGGTTGTTTACTATAAAGGGTTCATAATATTTTACAATTTTTATTATTACCTTTTATTTTTTTATTTTTTTATATATATATTTTTGAAACAAAAATAAATACATAATCCAAATTTTTATCAAAATGGGAATTGGATAGGTTACAATTTTCAGTGTTACTGGGTGATTTGACATGAAGTGACCAACTAAATTTAAAAAAAAAAACTTTTATGCTATAAATGATAATAGCATAAAGTAAAACATGCAGCAGTATAAATAATAAATAACACAAATTAAGCCAGCCTACTGTATAAACAATAATAAATAACACAAACTAAGCCAATCTACTGTATAAACAATAATAAATAACACAAACTAAGCCAGCCTACTGTATAAATAATAATAAATAAATAATTTCAACATTTATAACTTCCACAAACCAGATTTCATGGCCACTGCTTTCACCCAAGTACTAGCTTCCTGCAGGACCAAATGAACCCGCGACGCAGCTGTATCCCACAATTCCTTACAATTCATTAATGATGGTTCTGAAAACATGAATAAATTAATTAACAAAAAACTATTTTAATTAACAGACATTTAACCTTACAAAAGAAACCTTAGATAGTTTCCTATTCCAACATGACCTCCTTTTTTTTCTTCTTATGAAAATCAAAATTTCAAAAATTACTGCTGCTAATTAATTTATTTATTTATATTGCCATTTAAAACATTTTAAAACTCACCTCCAATAACAATGATTCGTGGAATGTTTTCCTCAGAGAATCTACAAAATACAGAAAAAGTTTTTTTGATTCTTTTTGGTTTGTTTGTTATTCAAAATGTCCACATCAAGACTGAATAATAAAAAGCTGAAACCTCTTATATTATAATCTGTAAATATGTTTGTGTGTGCATGTGTGTGTATGTGTCTGTGTGTGTGTGTGTGTGGTGTTTATGGATGTGTCTGTAATGTTTGTTGCATCAATGATTAGTGTGTGTTTGTGTCTCTGTTGTGTGTACATGTGTATGTGTTAGTATGTGTGGATGATATGTATGTGTGTTGTGGTTTTATACGTCTGTGTTTTTGTTGTGGCTGTTTTGTGTCCACTGTGTGTGTGTGTGTTTTGTATGTTTGTTGTGTCTGTGTTAATCTGTGTGTGTGTGTGTGTGTGTGTGTGTGTGTGTGAATTCAGACCATAACATTTTCTACAACTTACTTACGTTCTTAAAAATTTAATTTTTGACAAAACTTCCTGACCAATGGATGCCAAGTGTTCAGCTCTTTTCTGAAAATGTTCAAAACTGTCACTGTAAAAGTAAAAACAATATTCTAGTGATAATGTTTAGTAGTGTACAAATTAAAACAGAAATGGAAAAAAAAAAAATATATATATATATATGTATGTATGTATGTATGTATGTATATAAAAAACACCACACACATATATTTTCTTAAATTATTAAGTAATACAGACATTTCATGAATAGGCATCAACTTCAGAATCAAATCTATAAATTTTATTTCAACAGTTATAAGGTAAGTCTGAATATAACTGTTTAGGAATTTTTTATTTGTTTTGTAAGTATACATACAGACACTTGCACAAACACACAGATACACATGCACACACACACAACAAACCTCAATGCACTTTGAAAGTGAAGACAGTCTCTTAACTTTTCTGAAATCCAAAATCTCTTAATAACAATGCCTTTTTTGTTTTCTTTCTTTTTTTGTCTTTTTGTCTTTTTTAAAATCATCCTCATCAAAAATACCTCATTTTTACGTAACCTATAATAACATGTTGAAAAAAATTAATTTATATTTTATAAATTTATGTTTTATTAAATGTAATCGCTCACGCTATTATTTTATCAGCTTTCTTAACTTCTTCAGCTTCTTTCTGTTTTGATTCTTCTTCAGTTGTAAAAAGTTCCTAATGAAAAATCAATTTAAAATAATTATAATAATTATACCAAGAATGACTATGCTGTCCTATTGAAAAAAAAAAAATCAATATATGACAATCATAATAGTTATACAGTTATGATTGTGTTATCCTAATGCAAAATCAGTTTAAGGCATTTGTAATTATGATAATTGTACCAATTATTATTACCATCATTAGGTTAAATAAATAAATGAATAAAATTCTATACCTGAAACCAAAAGAAAAATTATAAATCTTTTTTTTCCCCTTTTTTTCAGTTGCCATAATAAAAATATATACTAAGAATTAACTGATGTGACAACATTTAAAATCTAATAAAACAAACACTTAATATAATTATGATCTAAATGATATTACCTAAATTCTAAATTTTAATTATTCTGGCAGAATCATAGGTAGATATTAAAATAATTTTCAAATGTCTTGCATATCAGCACTTCATGAAATAACAAAAAATTATCATCATCTTTAGCTATGTACCAATTCTTTTTTGCACTAACAAAAATCCAATCAAAGGCTGATTTCCATAAATAAATAAATAATCCAGAAACTACAGCAGGAAATAACTAGTATGTTTCCATTCAAAATGTAATGAAGCAAATATTTGGACATAATGAAGATCTAAATTATAATAGTGTTGGTATTATCACAGTACTTTGTGAAATAACAAAACATTATTATATATATCTCACACAGACAGACACATACATGAATACAGATACAATTATGCATATTCCTGGTACAAATCTATTCTTAAATACATACACACAATGTGCACACACACACACACACAAACACAACATACCAGTTCTCTTTGTTCGCACAAAATCCAGTCATACAAATCTGATAATGCCAGCTCTCTGTCATGTACATCTGGAATTTCAATGGAATCTTTTTGCTTCAGAAGAATATCACTTTCCTGAAAGAATAACCATAACACATACAGTTTTTAGTCATAAGTGAATGTATATCTATCTATCTATCTGTCTATTTATCTATATATATATATATATATATATATATATCTATAGTTTAATATTTTCATCAAAAGAAATACTGTGTTATATATCCTCATCCTTTTGTTCCATTTATTCTAATTGTTCTGTGATGGAGGAAAAGAATAACTAACTAACTAACTAACTAAATAACTAACTAACTAACTAACTAACTAACTAACTAACTAACTAACTAACTAACTAACTAACTAAACATATTTTTAAAGACTAAAATTTCACCTCTTCTCTTGCATCTGCTGCCTCTCCCTCTTCATCAAAGCCTCCAACATTTAGAATCTATAATTAACAATTATATATGTTATTAAATAGATACGTTTAAGTGAACCCTGACAGAAAGACATAGGAAAACATATACAGATATATTATTCTTCTAAAACAGGTAAGACACATACATTCATACATAATATAATATGCATATATATATATATATATATATATATACACATACAAAACATACATTCATGCATACATTATGCATATGTAAAAATGCACATAACAGACATACACACATAAACGTAGATGTTCGCACACATACACAAACACACACACAGACAGACACAGATAAACACATACACATGCAGACAAACAGATACACAGACACTCCCAACACAAACATAAAACACAAACTTTTAACTGTACAATTTACAAACTTAAAATCCATTCTTACGAAATTTAAAAAAATTTTTTTTTTTTTTTTTTTTTTTTTTAAAGAACTCTCATTTACCTTATTTATGCGTTCATGAATTTCTTTCAACTCTTCTGAAATGTTAGCCTTTATTCTGTAAATTCTTGTCTTATTTATGTCGCTGATGATTGAATCGGAAACACTTTCTTTCTTTTCTGGCTGGGTAATATCAGTTAAATGATTAAGTTCGTGCAGTTCTCTTATCAGTTTTTTTGGTAACGGTTTGTGCTCGCATTCGTAGAGTTTGAGCTTGGATTCACTTAAGATGCAGCCGCTGCTTGTTGTTAATTTCGGTTCCAGGCTTTTCAAAGCAGGCGGCGCCGTGTTTGATGCGGATTTTGTCACTTCCGTTTTATGTTTGTGAGTTATTGGCATAGGTCGTATAGATCTGAAGAATGTATAGGTCAATAAAAAAAAAAAAAAAATTATAATAATAAGTAAAAATTATAAATTTATTATCATTGTTGTTATAAGTATTATTATTACTATTATTGGTTTTTTTTGTATTATTATTATTTTTGTTCTTGTTGAGAACATTTTTATTTTTCAATTATTATTGATGTATTAAGAGATTTGGAAAGAACGTGTTTTTTAATTTTAATATTAATTTAATTTTTTTTTTTTTTTTTTTTTTTTTTTTTTTTTTAATGAAATATTTTGAATAACTGACTAACAAATCTACAAACCTTCTTCTTTTTTTAGTATAACATTCTTTCTCACGTTTATCATGAAGTGAAACTAAAATAAATAAATAAATAAATAAATAAATAATAGATTATGTATGTCAGGCAGGCAAAACAAATACATGGTGTTTTTTTTTCTTCTTTCTTTTTTTAAATTTGTTTTAATCTCCCAATAATAATAATAATAATAATAATAATAATAATAATAATAATTCATTAAAGAATTATATTAATAATTCATACTTCCATAAGGAACTTTTTAATTATAATAAAGCTGCTAAATAATCGTGAATAAGGAAATGGCAGATAAATAAGCAAAAACAAATAAAATAGGAAATCCACAGAACTTTAATAAACAGGTAAAAAGAAAAAACATTTCATTAAAAATAATAATAATTATGATGATGATGATGATCATGTTGATGAGAATAATAATCTTTTAACAGACCTTCGTTCTTCATTTTTAACGAATTTACGTTCGTTCTTGTCAAATACTATCTGTTTTTTCGATACATTTCAAAGATAATAAATAAGTTAACAACTGAACTGTATTTGGTAGCAATACAGTTCACCTTTTCCATCAAGATAAATGAATTGAAAATATAGGTGTGACTGAGTTTGTAAGAATCAATAGTTTGGTAGAAAATGTGTTTGTTCTGTTAATTTTGCTGAGAAGTATACGTGTTAATCATTTATAAATAGAGTTAATCAAATATTAATATAATTTTAGGGAATTTATTTATCACAACGAAGGTCTTAAAGATGCTTCCACCCCTTGAAATATTTGGAACATTTCCCCCATCGACGACTTGGCGAAAACAAATTTGACGTTTAATGACGTCAAACGTATAAGAAAAGTTTGGTCACCCTCCACTAACGAAAAATGTATTTATTTTATTTTATTTTATTATAAACGTTAACAATAATAATAAAGCATAAAATGCACAAATATAACGAAATCTGTGGGTGCTCTAAATACGCAAATTCGTACTGAAACTTTCCAAGCTTTTGTTAATAAGACGAACAGAAGTTGCGGTGTATCAAGGGAAGCAACTCCGAGAACCATACCATTACATTCTTGACAAGAGCTATAGATGTATTGAAATTTTTTGCAAAATTAATCCTCAGTGACATTTCCTATCTCACAAGGGTGTTACCTTTCACCCATTATTATTATTATTATTATTATTATTATTATTATTTTTTTTATTTTTATTTTTTTTATGTGTGTGTGATCATTTATATAGTTTACAAACTATATAGTTTACTCTCTAAAAATAATAAAATTAATAGCAAGTAATTTGAAAAATACAATACACAAATCTTTAACACAAGATTCACATGAAAAACATCACTGGAAAGTTACGACGACCGCCCTTCGCCCTTACGATCTGCTGTAAATGTGTGTGTGTGTCTGTGTGTGTGTGTGTGTGTGTGTGCGCGCGTGTGTCTGTGCAAATACTGCACTGTTTCGCGGTCATTGGTCATGTTAGATGGTGGAGCGAGGTCGTGACCTTTTGTTGTCGTTTGCGGAATAGCTGACCAACCATTGACCAGGTAACCCACAAAGCTCAGATGCGACTTTCAACATCTGACTGCACTGATTAGTATTAAACGTAAGTAGGTAGGTATCGAGTTATGTTTAGAAATGTTTATTTCGGTTCAGATAATCATGTTTCCCCTATCAAACATTCTGGATACACCCACCTGTACATACGTACATGTGCAGGTGCAGCTATGAAGTTAGACTGACACGCTGGTAAATTATATTTAGCCTCATACGTGCATGCGCAGTTACAGGAAAGGGCGTACGTACGAAAATACAGCGCCTAAGGTAAGCAATGAAACTGCGCCCCTGTCCAAACAGCTGCAACTTATCTTTGAGACAATCCGCTCAGTAACAGCAGTCAAGTTGAACAGAACGTGCTCAGTGACGCCCAAGGCACGTGCATTGTAATGTGTTAGTTGCGCTACTGGTTGTAGGTAATATAAGTTTTCAAAGCAATTATTTCGTCTGCTATTTTATTTTAATTTAATTTTATTTATTTTATTTATTTATTTATTTATTATTATTATTATTATTATTATTATTATTATTATTATTATTAATGAAAACAAAAGAAATCGTAGATATAGCACACGTGTCTCAATACTAGAAACCTTTGATACTTTGTAACCGTAATACTTATAATAACAGTAACAGTAACTTAATTTGAACACACACACACACACACACACACACAGACACACACGTGTGTAACAGAAATTAACTGAAATAAAATAAACGCGAGCAAAGGTTTTTTAAAACTGCAGTCTGTGCTCCATGCAGCCTAGTTTCAAGACAGGTAAAGCGATAAAGTGGGCCGCGGTTTTCAGGGCGGTGTAAGATCGAAGTCCACCACGACACACTTCATTTTCTCGTTTTGTCAAGGTAAGAAGGTAAGTTTAACATTATTTTAAACAGTTTTACCAAAAGTTCTGAACATATGAAATATCATCGCGCTTAAGAAACAGGAATTATTGTCATGGGAACAGGGAAACGTATTTAAAAGAGAAGATCACGGTGCGAAACGATGATAAAAGCACTGAAGCAAATATTATTAGCTAAACTGAAAATGAAATGTTTTTTTCTTTCATTATTCGTCATTCGCACCAGTGAATACTGTATACTGTTCACAGATCAAGACGGTTTATAAAGACTGTCAACTCATAAACTGCACTTGCATTCGTAGGACCGCAATCTTAAATTAACGGAGTCGTTACACATTCAATAAAAGTTTTTCAACCGGCATTATTACCACAACGGTAAACATGCTCTGCTACAAAACGAAGATGTCTCTGCCTCCAGAAGTCCATCGAAAAAAAAATGACGTTCACTGCCTCCAAACTGAATGTCGTAAACTTCGCTACTGAGTTCGACAACAGAAAGGAGTTGCGTTATCATCTTATTTTATTTTGTATTTTCATCATGTTGTTGATATTCTTCGACTGCGTTCGTCGGGATGTAGACAGCTGTTAACATCCTGAATTTTCTTCTCCCGATTACACGATTTCATTACTCTGACGTAACATCGGCCACTAAGCCGATCTCAGAAACCGAGTGTAAAAATGTTGACTCCAACCAACATGCTCAATGACCGGGACCTTTAGGTATTATGATATTACGAAAAATGTGGTGTATTTCTGGGTGCTCTTTGTGGATTATTAACAATGAATATATTAATTAGTAGAACGTTTCAAATTATAAAATAATAGCGTTTCCATTACAACAAAAACATTAATAAGAAGAACAACAACAACAAAAATAAAAAAATATATATCACATAAATAAAAATCGAGAAATTAGTACAGACTCCATACTCTTTTTCCTAAATGATTATTAATAATAAATTGATTATTATGATGTTGCCGACGTTACTGTTATTTATAATTTCAGGTTTTCAAACATCATGTCTTCCAAAAGCTACGTCCCAGTAGTGGTAGGAGTGGATGTCGGCGGAACCAACACTGACGCAGTGGTTCTGTCGCACGGAGAGAAACACATCAAAAGTGATTTCTGCCGTCAAAGAGCTTACGACCAGTGACGTCACAACAGGCGTCCAGAAAGCGATACACGCGGCGTTAAAGAACGCCTACGACAACGGACATCAGGTAGCTGTGACACAAGTGAACATCGGGACCACGCACTTCGTCAACGCTGCTGTCCAGGGGAAGGATTTAGCCAAGATCGCTGTGATTCGGTTGTGTGGCACAGTCTCTCGTGCACTACCGCCATTCAGTGATTTTCCTTCTCATCTGAAGAACGTCATATGCGGTTCTGTGTATCTTGTGGACGGAGGGTACAGGTTTGATGGCAGAGAGATCGATCCCATCTCCAAAGAGGAGATCACCAAAGTCGTAAACGAAATAAAATCCGCTGGAATATCTGGGATCGTCATAAGTGGAATATTTTCTCCCGTCAGGAACGAACAGGAAATATTTGTAGCTGATCTTATTCGCGAAATGTTTCCCGATGACCCTGAATGGGAGCCGAGCGTCACCCTGTCCCACGAGATTGGATCTCTAGGGTTACTGGAAAGAGAGAATGCTGCCATACTTAACGAATGTCTAAAACCTTTGTGCAAGAAAACCATCGTTGGATTCCACGAAGCACTAAAGGCAGTTGGTTTAAGCTGTCCACTTTTTCTCACGCAGAACGACGGTACGCTAATTAACTCCGACAATGTTGTTCACCTTCCCGTCCACACCTTCGCGTCAGGTCCAACAAACAGCATGCGAGGAGCGGCCTATCTGTCCGACGTCAAAGACGCCATTGTCATTGACATCGGTGGCACGACAACGGACGTCGGAGTCTTAAAGAACAAGTTCCCGCGAGAAGCAGGGACGCATGTTAAAATTGGAAATGTCAGAACGAATTTTCGCATGCCTGATGTGTTGAGCATTGGTTTGGGAGGCGGGTCGTATGTCACCGAGAGAAGAGATGATGATGGAAATGTGAAAGATGTTACTGTGGGTCCACTAAGCGCGGGGTTTAGATTAATGGAAGAGGCAAAAATCTTTGCTTCGTCACCCAATGACTCTGCAAGAAATCTAACAGCGACAGACATTGCTGTGGCTGGAGGATTACTGGAACTCGGGCGTCCTGAGAATGTAAAGGATATTTCTAAACAAACTGTTGATGCAGTGATGAAGAAAATCGTCCAGATGATAGAAGAATCCATTGATAAAGTGAAATTCAGTGATCAAAACTTGCCTGTAATACTGGTAGGGGGTGGAAGCATTCTTCTCGACCCTAAGAGTCCAATCAAAGGCGCTTTGGACGTGATTCGACCAGAACATTTCGGTGTAGCTAACGCTATCGGAGCAGGTTTGTGTCAGGTGTCTGGAACAGTCGAGTCAGTGATTAGTATGCTGGACTTGGTCGACGTTGAACTGATGAATCAGAAAGTCAAAGAAGCGGTAGATTCTGTCACTGATGATCCAGACGGGAAAGAGAAAGAAATTGCAGAAGAGAATGCCAAAAAGCCATTCTTTGTGTCTGCCAGGGACAAGGCTCTGAAAGAATTCATAGCAAAGGCGACAGATATAGCCGTGAAGGCCGGAGCAGATCGAAACACTATTGAAATAATTGACAAGGTCGACATGACACTCTCCTATCTGCCCGGCCAAGCGACTAGAATCAAAGTAAAAGTTATTGGAAATATGAAAGACTCTGACGGCTCAAAAAACGACATAGATATATGGAAACCAGTCGAGTTAAAACGAGGCTTTGTCGAGAAAACAGTATCCAGTAACAAACAGGTTTACACTTCTACTGGACAGAAGATTGCTGAAAAGGACATTGAAGGTGATTCTACGAAACATCCAAGCTTACCTCAGATCAGTGACAAAACTGGTGAGTGGATTTTATCTGAGTGGGATATCGAATGCATCGTCGTTGGTGCGGGGATTTTTGGTTGCGGTGGAGGGGGTAGTCCTCATCTTGGTCGTTTACGAGCCCTGGAAGCTGTCAGGAAAGGGAAAAAGATCAGGATAGTCACTCCAGAAGTTCTGCTTAAAGATGCCCATCCTGAAAATGATTTAGTAGTTGTAGTTGCTTTTATGGGAGCTCCACTTATAATGTATGAACAACTTGTGTCTTCAGTGGAGACCTCGGGGTCACTGAAATGTATGGAAGATCTGTATAAAATAGGTCAGTATGAAGAAAACACCATCAGGAATACAGAAGGAGTGGAAATTAAGAGCAGAGCTGGTATGAAATTTATTGATGACTATCAACAGACTTTTCAGGAAGATAATCGTGGTGCAGCAACAAAGATTGGAGGAAAATCCATCATAGCGTTGATGTCTGCGGAAATAGGAGGAATGAACGCGATAGAACCATTTCTCGTAGCTGCAGACTTGGATATCCCTGTAGTGGACGCCGACGGGATGGGCCGAGCCTTTCCAGAAATCCAGATGTTTATTCCTTACATGTTCGGAGTCAAGCCATATCCTGCTACCTTGGTTGACGACCGAAATCGCCGCGCAGTTATGCTGGAAACGCCGTCGGCCAAACAACTCGAACACTACTTCAGAGACACCGTGGTTGAGATGGGCTGTTCTGCTGGACTGACGTTGACGCCGTTGGCGAAGTCTGACGTAACGACGAAATGTGTCCAGTATTCGGTGAGTCACGCGTGGCACCTCGGTAACGCCATCCTCAGAGCTCGGCTCGAAAAGAAATCGCCAGTCGACGCAATTCTTGACACCGAGACAGCGATACACGTGCTGACTGGTAAGATTTCAGACGTCAGAAGAGAAACAAGCGGAGGATTCAACGTGGGGAGAGTAATCATAGAAGGACTCGAAGAATTCGTAAACCAGAAAATCCTTATTGAATTCCAGAACGAAAACCTCGTCATCATTCCGCTAGACAAGGAAGGGAATCATGGAAAGGTGTTGGCCTGCGTTCCTGACATGATCTGCATAGTTGACGCGGACACGGCAGAACCCATAACTACTGAGGAAGTTCGATACGGAACCAGAGTTGCAGTTCTTGTTCTGGCCTGCGCCAAGATTCTACGTTCGCCCACTGCTCTGAAGTTCGTTGGTCCTCAAGCGTTCAGATTCGGAGACGACGTGAAGTTCCAGCCTTTCGGTGAACCTAAATCAGTCCGTCCCATAGGACCAGTTTAAAGAAAGCATTTCACAAGAGCAGCTTTTAGAAAACTGTAGGAAGACCCACCAACCCCCACAAAAAAAAAAAAAAAAAAAAAAAAAAATAATAATAATAATAATAATAATAATAATTTTTAATATATGTTTATAAAAGAGAGTAATTCAATGTCTATTTAAAGTAAGCAAGTTAACAATGATGATAATGATGATAAATAATAATACAATTTTTTTTTTTTTTATTGTATTCGGAAATAAATTTTATCACAGATGTATACGATTTGTGCGAGCCGCTGTGTTTGTGTCTGTCCTCAATATAAACGGAAATACGTGTTTACTATTTTACAGAAAGCATAAAATAATTACAGTGTTTATCACGTTACTATTTTAGTGTCGTAAAATAATTTGTAACGGATCTCTCACTGAAGTTGTGAATGAATTATTTCCCCAGTGACGTGATGATGTTTTGATGTTATAGGTCGATTCTTGTTTTTTTTTTTTTTTTTTCTTTCTTTTTTTTTTTTATATTTACATTTTACACATATTATACTGAATGATAATTGTTCTGTATTTCGGCGAAATGCCCTGAAAACATTTAAGAACACCTTCTCTCGCTCTCTCTCATAGAATATAAACATAGAAATAAATTATTTAAAGTTGGTCTTTTTTAGACATCCCCCCAGCATTCGTGTTTGTTTAAATACATACATACTTACATACATACATACATACGCACACACACACTCACACATATGCACAGGCACACACAAATACATACACATACACATACACATAATTCCTGAAGGCACTGTAAGAATTTTAAATTAAACTAAAGAAAGTAACAGCCATTAAGGTGATGAATACAACATCTAAACATTATTATTATTATTATTATTATTATCATCATAATTTTTATTTTTGTTATTTTATTATTATTATTATTTTATTTTTTTATTTAAAAAAAAAAATTTCTCATCATTTACAACAAATATCTAGTTTACTCTCTAAAAGTAATAAAATTAATAGCAAGTAATTTGAAAAATATAATACACAAATCTTTAACACAAGATTCACATGAAAAACCTCACTGGAAAGTTACGACGACCGCCCTTCGCCCTTACGATCTGCTCTTAATATGTGTGTGTGTGTGTGTGTGTGTGTGTGTGTGTGTGTGTGTTTGTGTGTGAGTGTGTGTGTGTGTGTGTGGAAATACTGCACTGTTACGCGGTCATTGGTCATGTTAGATGGTGGAGCGAGATCGTGACCTTTTGTTGCCGTTTTCGGAATAGCTGACCAACCATTGACCAGGTATTGTTTATTTCGATTCAGATAATCATGTCTCCCCTATCAGACGTTCTGGATACACCCATACATACATGCGTACATATTGCACTAGCAACTATGAAGTTAGACTGACACGCTGGTAAATTATATTTAGCCTCATACGTGCATGCGCAGTTACAAGAAAGGGCTTACGCACGAAGAAACAGCGGCTAAGGTAAGTAATGAAATAAAATAAACGCGAGCAAAGGTTTTTTAAAACTGCAGTCTGTGCTCCATGCAGCCTCGATTCAAGACAGAGGTAAAGTGATAAAGTGGGCTGCAGTTTTCAGGGCGGTGTAAGATGACAAAACCAAGATGACTGTGCCTCCACAAGTCAAACGAAAGAGATACGATGCTCACTGCCTCCAGATTGAATGTCGTAAACTTCGCTCCTGAGTTCGACAACAGAAAGGAGTTACGTTATCGTCTTATTTTACTTTGTATTTTCATCATGTTGTTGATATTCTTCGACTGCGTTCGTCGGGATGTAGACAGCTGTTAACATCCTGAATTTTCTTCTCTCGATTACAGGATTTCTTTACTCTGACGTAACATCGGCCATTAAGCCGATCTCAGAAAATAAATGTAAAAATAATGACTCCAACCAACATGCTTAATGACCGGGACCTACTTTATTATGATGTTACTAAAAATCCAAAAAAAATATTTTAATTATATAATTGTATAATATGACCAAGAACCAAGGTTCTTAAAATGTGGATCTATGATTTCAAAGGGTTATTAATCTCAAAGAGAATAAAACAGATCGGTTATAAATAAAAATATGCTGTAATTCTGGGTGCTCTTTGCCGATTATTAACAATGAATATATTAATTAGTAGAACATTTCAAATTATATAATAATAGCGTTTCCATCACAGCAGAAACATTAATAAGAAGAACAACAACAACAAAAATAAAAAATATATTCCAAATAAATACAAATCGATTCATCAGTACAGACTCCATACTCTTTTTCCTAAATGATTGTTAATTATTATGATTTCAGATGTTAGTGACATTACTGTTATTTATAATTTCAGGTTTTTAAACATCATGTCTTCCAAAAGCTACGTCCCAGTAGTGGTAGGAGTGGATGTCGGCGGAACCAATACTGACGCAGTGATTCTGTCGCACGAGAGAAACACATCAAAAGTGATTTCTGCCGTCAAAGAGCTTACGACCAGTGACGTCACAACAGGCGTCCAGAAAGCGATACACGCGGCGTTAAAGAACGCCTACGACAACGGACATCAGGTAGCTGTGACACAAGTGAACATCGGGACCACGCACTTCGTCAACGCTGCTGTCCAGGGGAAGGATTTAGCCAAGATCGCTGTGATTCGGTTGTGTGGCACAGTCTCTCGTGCACTACCGCCATTCAGTGATTTTCCTTCTCATCTGAAGAACGTCATATGCGGTTCTGTGTATCTTGTGGACGGAGGGTACAGGTTTGATGGCAGAGATATCGATCCAGTTTCCAAAGAGGAGATAACCAAAGTCGTGAAGGAAATACAATCTGCAGGAATATCTGGGATCGTCATAAGTGGAATATTTTCTCCTGTCAGGAACGAACAGGAAATATTTGTAGCTGATCTTATTCGCGAAATGTTTCCCGATGACCCTGAATGGGAGCCGAGCGTCACCCTGTCCCACGAGATTGGATCTCTAGGGTTACTGGAAAGAGAGAATGCTGCCATACTTAATGAATGTCTAAAACCTTTGTGCAAGAAAACCATCCTTGGATTCCACGAAGCTCTAAAGGCAGTTGGTTTAAGCTGTCCACTTTTTCTCACGCAGAACGACGGTACGCTAATTAACTCCGACAATGTTGTTCACCTTCCCGTCCACACCTTCGCGTCAGGTCCCACCAACAGCATGCGTGGAGCTGCCTTTCTGTCCGACGTCAACGACGCCATTGTCATTGACATCGGTGGCACGACAACGGACGTCGGAGTCTTAAAGAACAAGTTCCCGCGAGAAGCAGGGACGCATGTTAAAATTGGAAATGTCAGAACGAATTTTCGCATGCCTGATGTGTTGAGCATTGGTTTGGGAGGCGGATCGTATGTCACCGAGAGGAGAGATGATGACGGAAATGTGAACGACGTCACAGTTGGTCCACTAAGCGCGGGGTTTAGATTAATGGAAGAGGCAAAAATCTTTGCTTCGTCACCCAATGACTCTGCAAGAAATCTAACAGCGACAGACATTGCTGTGGCAGGGGGATTACTGGAACTCGGGCGTCCTGAGAATGTAAAAGATATTTCTAAACAAACTGTTGATGCAGTGATGAAGAAAATCGTCCAGATGATAGAAGAATCCATTGATAAAGTGAAATTCAGTGATCAGAATTTGCCTGTAATACTGGTAGGAGGTGGAAGCATCCTGCTCGATCCTAAGAATCCAATCAAAGGCGCTTTGGACGTTATTCGACCTGAACATTTCGGTGTAGCTAACGCTATCGGAGCTGGTCTGTGTAAGGTGTCTGGAACAGTCGAGTCAGTGATTAGTATGCTGGATTTGGACGACGTTAAACTGATGAATCAGAAAGTCAAAGAATCTGTAGATTCTGTCTCTGATGATCCGGACGGCAAAGAGAAAGAAATTGCAGAAGAGAATGCTAAAAAGCCATTCTTTGTGTCTGACAAGGTCGACATGACACTCTCCTATCTGCCCGGCCAAGCGACTAGAATCAAAGTAAAAGTTACTGGAAATACGAAAGACTTTAACGGCTCAAAAAACGACATAGATGTATGGAAACCAGTCGAGTTGAAACAAGGCTTTGTCGAGAAAACAGTATCCAGTAACAAACAGGTTTACACTACTACTGGACAGAAGATTGATGGAGAGGACACTGAAGGTGATTCTACGAAACATCCAAGCCTACCTCAGATCAGTGACAAAACTGGTGAGTGGATTTTATCTGAGTGGGATATCGAATGCATCGTCGTTGGTGCGGGGATTTTCGGTTGCGGTGGAGGGGGTAGTCCTCATCTTGGTCGTTTACGAGCCCTGGAAGCTGTCAGGAAAGGCAAAAAGATCAGGATAGTGACTCCAGAAGTTCTGCTTAAAGATGCCCATCCTGAAAATGATTTGGTAGTTGTAGTTGCTTTTATGGGAGCTCCAGTTATAATCTATGAACAACTTGTTTCTTCAGTGGAGACCTCGGGGTCACTGAAATGTATGGAAGATCTGTATAAAATAGGTCAGTATGAAGAAAACACCATCAGCAATACAGAAGGAGTGGAAATTAAGAGCAGAGCTGGTATGAAATTTATTGATGACTATCAACAGACTTTTCCGGAAGGTAAACGTGGTGCTGCAACAAAGATTGGAGGAAAATCCATCATAGCGTTGATGTCTGTGGAAATAGGAGGAATGAACGCGATAGAACCATTTCTCGTAGCTGCAGACTTGGATATTCCTGTAGTGGACGCCGACGGTATGGGCCGAGCCTTTCCAGAACTTCAGATGTTTATTCCTTACATGTTCGGAGTCAAGCCTTATCCTGCTACCTTGGTTAACGACCGAAATCGCCGCGCAGTTATGCTGGAAACGCCGTCGGCTAAACAACTCGAACACTACTTCAGAGACACCGTGGTTGAGATGGGCTGTTCTGCAGGACTGACGTTGACGCCGTTGACGAAGTCTGACGTAACGACGAAATGTGTCCAGTATTCGGTTAGTCACGCGTGGCACCTCGGTAACGCCATCCTCAGAGCTCGGCTCGAAAAGAAATCGCCAGTCGACGCAATTCTTGACACCGAGACAGCGACACACGTGCTGACTGGTAAGATTTCAGACGTCAGAAGAGAAACAAGCGGAGGAT
The DNA here is from genome assembly GCA_012295275.1 of Chrysomallon squamiferum. Classification (NCBI taxonomy): domain Eukaryota; kingdom Metazoa; phylum Mollusca; class Gastropoda; order Neomphalida; family Peltospiridae; genus Chrysomallon; species Chrysomallon squamiferum. The sequence continues at coordinate 2,345,021 of CM022667.1, forward strand.
TCAACGTAGGGAGAGTAATCATAGAAGGACTCGAAGAATTCGTAAACCAGAAAATCCTTATTGAATTCCGGAACGAAAACCTTGTCATCATTCCGCTAGACAAGGAAGGGAATCATGGAAAGGTGTTGGCTAGCGTTCCTGACATGATCTGCATAGTTGATGCGGACACGGCAGGAGCTATAACTACTGAGGAAGTTCGATACGGAACCAGAGTTGCAGTTCTTGTTTTGGCCTGCGCTAAGATTCTACGTTCGCCAACCGCTCTGAAGTTCGTAGGTCCTCAAGCATTCAGTTTCGGAGACGACGTGAAGTTCCAGCCTTTCGGTGAACCTAAATCAGTCCGTCCCATAGGACCAGTTTAAAGAAAGCATTTCACAAGAGCAGCTTTTAGAAAACTGTACGAAGACCGTCCACCCCCCTCCAAAAAATTAAAAAACATTTACACTATATAATATTAGAAATATCTTTCATATGTTTAAAAAAGAGAGAAATTCAATGTCTATTTAAAATAAGCTAGTTAACAATGATGATGATGAATAATAATACAAATTTATTTTTATTTATTTTATTCGGAAATACATTTTATCACAGATGTATACGATTTGTGCAATCCAGCTGTGTTTGTGTTTGTCCTCAAAATAAACGGAAATACGTGTTTACTATTTTACAGAAAGCATAAAATGATTACAGTGTTTATCACGTTACTATTTTAGTGTCGTAAAATAATTTGTAACGGATCTCTCACTGAAGTTGTGAATGAACTATTGCCACAAAGACGTGAAGTTTTGACGTCATAGGTCAATTGTTTTTTTGTTTTTATTTCGTTCTTTTTTATATATATTCACATTTTACAAATATTATATAATGATAATTTCAGCAAAATGCCCTGAAACAGTTTAAGGAAACCTTCATACAAGAAAATATATTATTTTAGTAATAACAAACCTGTATCATAGATATAACAATTTATTAACACACGAAAGTCATGTATTCAAAAATCTGTTCTTAATTTACAATAATTATATTCACATTTCTGGATTTAGATGTGAAAATTATATATAAAACAAAAAAGAAAGAAAGAAAGAAGCAAGGTACAAGAAAAAGAATTCCAAGGAAATCTTAGAGGAATGTAATTTAAATAACAGTCAAGACATCATAAACGTTTCCCCATTTTGTTTTCTTTTTCTTTTCTTTCTTTCTTTTTTTTTTTTAGCGATAAAAATATCAACAACACAACAAGGAAAATAAATAAATAAAATAAAATGAGGACTACTCACAACAACATAGATGTATTTACATCGTATATCTAAAGTTTAAATAATACTTCACTGATGAAATAAGAAATAATATAAAATAAAATAAATAAACAAATAAAATAAAATAATTAATTAAATAAATAAATAAATAAACAAACAAATAAAAGTAAAAACTACTCCAAAACCAACAACAATTATTAACAATGATAAAAAAAAAAAAAATTAAAAAACATTTAAAAAATAAATAATTTGAAAATAATTAATAAAAATAATCATAATAATAATAAATCCAAAAAGAAACAGATAAAAACTTTTCAGTCGAACTGGCAGCTTGAAACACTTTTGTAGACAACGTAATCCGTTAGAAGAGAAGAGATATACAAATTGCCAATACAACCTTCGTAATGACCACGATATGGCTGAAAAACGAAAATAAAGGAAGATGTACTAAACATAATAAATGTGGCTAGAGAATACTCTCTCTCTCTCTCTCTCTCTCTCTCTCTCTCTCTCTCTCTCTCTCTCTCTCTCTCTCTCTCTCTCTCTCTCTCTCTCTCTCTCTCTCTCTCTCTCTCTCTCTCTCATGGAATATAAAGATAGAAATAAATTATTTAAAGTTGGTCTTTTTTACATATCCACTGACGGAACTCGACATCCCCCGACCTGCATTCGTGTTTGTTTAAATACATACATACATAGATACATATATATATATATACATACATACATACATACATACACACTCACACATATGCACAGGCACACACAAATACATACATACACACACACATACACATACTTCCTGAAGCCACTGTAAGAATTTTAAATTAAACGTAACACGGTAACAGCCATTAAAGTGATGAATACAACATCTAAATATTATTATTATTATTATTATTATTATTAAAATCTTACTATTATTCCTCGGTAAAGTCTATAGTAATATTTCGGACTTAAACCTCCAAATTCAAAATAGTTCAGTTTGCAGTTAACTTGATAACGACGGGAATAGCGGCCTCCATCCACCAGAATAATTCCATAGGGTCCTTCCTTCTTAAATGTAATCTGAATAAATTAAAAACAATCATTTTCAGACATGCTTTTCAAATATATACTAATTTCGTAAAAGTTCTGTGAATATATTATTATTTTTTTTAAATTTAGTTTATCTGATTTTGTTAAAAAAAAAAAAAAATCATTAAATAAATAAAAATGAATAAATAAATAAATAATATTAGTAAATAAAAAATGAATAGCTTTCAAAATTAACTGCGCATTACGTCATCGCGTACAGGGTGAAACTTTTTTACTCTAAAAATAGATTTAATTTGATTGTAAATAAGAAAAAGATGAGATAGGTATTTATAAACTGGCAAAGAGAGCATACAGTTCAAGTGTTTTCACTGAAGACATAACCATCGCAGTATTAATCTCTACACTGTCCCCAATGGACCATATTTTATAACTGGTTTATCAATAGCCGTTACTTGTTTACTGTGTACAGGAAGGTGGTTCTATCAGATTTCTTTTGCTAACAGAAAAAAAAAAAAAAAAAAAAAAAGTATTCCATTGTGCGGAGACAACTCGTTTCATTTTTCATCATCTGTATGATTCTTAACACAATTCTAGATGATGCTCGTAGTCGTAGATTAGAAATGTTTTGAGCGTGTTTTTAAAACATTCATTTCAACTGCAGTGAAAGAACGAATAAATAGAAAAATGCTTTACAGACTGAGGATCCTTTATCAGAAATTTCTTCAGCCGGTGAGATAGTGATGTATATTGTATGTTCTGCTGTAGATATTGCGTTCGGAAAACTTATTCAAATTTATTAAAGATATTATTGGGGTTTGGTTTGTTTGTTTGTTTATTTTGTTGTTGTTTTAAATAACGACAAAATTTAATTTAATTTAATTTAAAGCTACATACGAAATTCCAAAAAGCTTCCTTTTTTTTATTTTGATAATCTTTTGTACTTCAAAAAAAAAAAACCAAAATTTTTTAAACAAGGGATCCTCAACTTGTAAAAAGATTATAGATCTACGAATTTACTACGAATAAAACTCTTACATTGTGCCATCGTCCGTCGTTGATTCCATAATAGTTTAAATCAATGTCTAAATTAGCTGATGAACACTTAGCAATGAACTTTAATCGTCCTTCTTGTATCGACAACGATACGAGTCTGTTTTCGTTTTCTTTTCTGGTTCCGTAAAACAGCAAGCCATTCGAAGAGTTGGTTTTAATAGAGAACGAAAGTCTTGCTCTGAAAATCGAAAACATTTTAAAGTTAAGTTTATAAAGTTTATATTAAATATTTACTATTGGATCGTTCAGCGTCAAATCATCAACAAAAATAATAAATAAATAAATAAATAAATAATATTAAAAAAATAAAAATAAAATAATAATAATAATAATAATAATAATATTGATAATAATAATAATAATAATAATAATAAATAAATAAATAAATAAAATTATAAATAAATAAATAAAATAATTAAATAAATAAAATAAATAAATAAACAAATAAATAAAAAAAAAAGTAATAAAAGAGAAAGAAATTATAATAAAGAAATAAAAAAATTATAAGATTCTTCCTATAAATTTTGCAGGTTTGGTCATTGTAGCTGTGAAAAGTGAAATGCCAAATATTTATTGGAAAAGTAGTTTAGAACGCTTTTTTTCGTGAAAAATGGGAAACGAGACAAATCTTTATATCCATCCACATTTGTGGCTACACATAGACCAAACGTGGTAACGTATCAGTAGAAAGGAAATTTGGCCAGTCATTGTAAATATGTCATTATTTCTTATATAGAGAAAAAAAAACCCAGACAGGGGTGATTGCTGAATGTATTAGTGGTTAGACACGGAATGGCTGTTAAATATTTGATTATTATTTAAGTTTGCATTATGACTGAGCCAGTTTTTCTGATCCCGAACCTATTAAAGTCTTCAGAAATTTATAATTTTTTAGATTAGACTGAAATAATTTAGTTTAAATAATTATAAAGATGTTTTTAATTATTATTTGTATTAATTGCGTGAAAGAGAAAACTCAAAATAACATTACAGTTACTACTATAAATAATTAAAAAGATTTTTTAATTATATATTGTATTAAATTCGTGAAGGAGAAACTCAATATAACATTACTAATATAAAATAATTATAAAGATTTTTTTATTATATATTATATATAAGAGAAAACTCAGACTAGAATTACTGTAACTACTAGTTCTACGGAACAACTACAGTTACTGTTGTTCAAATTATTTCACAAGGTATCTGTACAACTGTCAAAAAATATATTACTACTGCTACTTCTGATATTACTATCAATACTACTAAACCACTACTTCTGTATTAATTTTATTATGACTAATACTATGCCTATCCAGTGGCTTAATAAAATAATACAAGTAAGATACTAAAAAAAAAAAAAAAAAATGAAGAGCTTTGTAAAAGGACTTAGATTTTCTTTTGCCAAGATTTAGTTTTAATGCGCTAACTGGTAATGATTATCATTTGCTTCATGAAGACAAATGTAATTAACTGTAAAATCACCGATGTCCAACAGTAAAGGACCACTGAACTTTTGTTTATAGACAGTGCAAAAGGATTTACATTCTTTTCATTATTTTTTAGCACACATACACAAATACAAAAACACGTACCGACATCCAGACACACACATGCGTACAGACGTACAGACACACGCTCAGACACACACACATATATTCACACGTACCTAAAGACACACACACTCCCACACACGCATACACACGCACCCACAAACAACAGACCACTCACTTACCTGTGTGAATGAAATGATGTAGTGTGAACGCGGACGCGACTGGTAAGGTGTGGCTCGATTTTGATTCCGTATTTCGCAAAAATAGTATTTTCTTGATCCTGTTATAAACAAGAAACATTAACGCATTAGTAATAGTATAATTTGTACATATATGTTACCGCACATTTCCCTCCACACACACACACACACACACACACACACTATTCAGAAAATTTACATATAAATTATTATTTGTGATTTTGTTTTGTCTTGTATCATTTGTTTTTGTTCTTCTTTTTGTGCTAATTTTTAACTATCAATATAATTTGTCTGTTTGTTCATATATTCAGAAAATTTACATATTAATTATGAGATATGGTTTTGTTTTGTTCTTGTTTCATTTTATTTTTCTTCTTTTTGTACTTGTTTTTAATTATCTATATAATCTGTCTGCATGTCCATACACACTAAATAGCATTCATAAAATTTACATATTAATTATGATTTATGGTTTGGTTTTGTCTTGTTTCATTTCTTTTTTTTTTTTTTTTTTTTTTTTTTTTTTCTCTTCTCGGTTTTATATTTGCTTTCAGCTATCTACCTATCAGTTTGCTGTGGTGTTTACTTTATTTTTTGCCTTTATTAACATGATGATTAAAGCTACATCGAGCCAAACGTGTAGCCCACTCAATGAAACCGCCTTATACTTTTTTTTTTTGCCACAAGTCCAAATAAGGTTTATTAAGATGAAAAATAATTCGGAAGAGTATTTTATTTTTTTTTTTTTTTTATAATAAACCTCGTTTTGTCTTGACATTTATAACTGCAGTGATGATGACGGACAAACTTTTTTTTTTTTTTTTTTTTATATTCTAGGTTAGTGATTCCGGTTTAGAATATGTTTCTTCGAAAAAGACTATTTCGAAAAGAGTATATGGTAAAAGGATGGTTATCGTTTTTTCTGAAATCAGGAACAAACTTCCCAATGTCTTCTACCGCTGTTTTCTATAATGTTAAAGTTTTTTTAAAGGTTCTGGTTGCGTTTCACTGGAACACTGGCTTCATAGGCGAGTGGTAGAGGGATCAATCCTTCTTCACTGCCTTGATATATATATATATATATATATATATATATATATAGTTTAAAAAGTGATGTAACGTGAGGGCGTTACAGTGATAAACACGAGCTGATCGTGTAACAAACTGTGGTTTGTCGATTGTTAAAAAACAAACAACGCAAGGTTAAATGTTGAAAGGTTTCCATTTCAGTAATATGAGTCATCACACCAGATCTCTCTTTTCTTGCCCTTTCTTGACTTTTCACACCTTTTTTTCACGGTTTTTTTTATATATATATATATCTAGCTTTTTTAGATATCTCTCTCTATGTATCTATCTGTCTATCTAGCTATCTGCCTGTTTGCGATCTATCTATCTATATGTCTGTCTCTCTTTCTGTCTGTCTGTCTATATATATCTATCTATCTATCTTTATCTCTCTCTGTCATTATTTGTGAATATAATCTTTTTGTTTCTTTCTATGTCTCTTTGTATGTCTATACTCTCTTTGTTTTTTTTTTTTTTTCTCTGTGAGTCTCTATTTCTCTTTCTATTTTTGTAAATATTTTTCTCTTTGATTATCTTTCTTTGTTCCTTCAGTCTCTTTCTATCTGTCTTTCTGCTGTACATTTTTTATATTCTAGATACCTGGGAATACATCAAGTCCCTATCAAAGACGTCGCTATATAGAAGGATATTACACCCTGCAAGTTGGAGGACAGTTCATTTAAAAACTGCCTGTAGAGATTCTAAATAAGCGAAACAGTAAAAAAAAAAATGTGCAAAAGTCTTTATGCAGCACATTTAATAACAGTACATGAAGCTTGTACGTGCGTGGGCAGAACAACAGTATTGTATGTAAAGAAAAGACAATTCGCCCCAAGTGATTTCTGTGAACGTATAGATCTCACATAACAAATCTTCTAATTGATGTAACACAATAACATATCAGACTGAGCCAAAAGCATTTTTGCTCGTAGTAATATTTCAGTAATAGAAAATTTATACAAAGCTAATTTTCTTGTGCTGGCTTGAGTTTTAAAGTTATATTAGTTGTCATTTATTTGTTTGTTTGTTTGTTTGTTTGTTTCTATTTAATTATTTATTTATTTGTTTGTTTATTTTTATTTATTTATTTATTTGTTTATTTTTGTTATTTATTTATGTTTGTTTATTTTTATTTATTTATTTATTTGTTTGTTTGGTTGCTTATTTGTTTATTTTTATTTATTTATTTATTTTTAACAATTTTTTGTTTAGACAGGTTTTTTAAGGATATTCAGTTCTAGAGTCTAATGAGGTGAGTTAGAAAGTTATTACCTTTACAATTTTATACACTTATATACCGGGTTCTCTCTCTCTCTCTCTCTCTCTCTGGAAACAGCAACAACAAGTTTAAAAAAAAGAAACAATAACAACAACAAAATAAATAAATAAATAAATAAATAAATAAATAAATAAATAAATAAAAATAAAAATAAAAATAGATAAATAAAATAAATGCTGTATATAAAATGTACCCAAGGTGCAGAAAAATTCTGTCATTCACCGCCATCAGATCAAGCACATACTTAAAAAGATGAGCTAAATGTTACCACTTACCACACACTGTTGAGCTGTCATTCTATTCACCGCCATCAAATCCAGCACAGCCACTAACAACACATAACTCGAAAGTTTTTCAAACACGCTGTCCAAGTGCATGGCGAACAAAACTGTTTTTTTTTTTTTATATATTTTCAAATACCAACCACCGAGCTTTGATAACTTTCAGAACTCAATGCTTAATTTCACTGTTACCGTTTATGCTCAAAAATCTTTGCATTTCCTTAACTTTTATATGTTTTCCACCGGCTCTACGATGCGTAATTTTAACAGTCATTCATAAACGAAAATTCGATAGCTCTCACCGGGTTGGTCGATTTCGTCACTGTGGGGGTTGAAGTGCGCATGCGCTTATTCAGCCGTTTTTTCGCCGGGGCAGACGACACAGATCGCGACATTATTAATCAAGAACAGTATCAGATTTGCCGCCGTCTGACAAAAGATTTTTGTGAGTCATTTTTACCTGAATTGGTTCTCACAGACGATGTAACCCTTGACTGACGGCTGATGTCGACATTTCGTAATAGTAGGTGTGTCGAACAAGTTAACGCACGATGCAGTTTCGTTCTGTTTACTACTTTATAAGGACAAAATTAAGTAAACATTAAGCGCTAAAAAAAGACTGTTTGTTTATTTAAATGAAAGTGAAATATATTTTCCCCTAAATCGTCATCGTGAGTAAATAAATAAATAAATAATACACATGAAATAAAGAAATAAAGTTAAAATTCAATTAAAAATAAAATAGAAATAGAATTTATAGTTTTTAATCTTGTACTGGAAATACAATTTCCTAGTGTATATATATATATATATATATATATGGATGGATGGATATAAAACTGCAGACGATAACCATTTAAATATTAAATGATAACCTAGAAACACTTTATAAGTGAATACATATACATACATATTTTTAGATGAAGCGGATCGTCCGATCGATCCCTCATAGCGGACCCAGTGAGCTATTTTTCGATCTAGTCTGTGCTCCACACCGGATATATATATACAACACAGCCAAAGATCTGTACTATCCTGTCTGCGATTTGTACATAGAAAACGGTTCCTTGTTACTAATTCTAAGGGATAGTCCATAAACCAGCAGACTTCCTTTCTTGTTATGAAAGGTCTGTAGCTATAGTAATATATGTCCGAGGCTATATCATTGTGCAACAATAATGTTACAACAACGGTTTATTTTTAATTTTGTATACGTTATAAATATGCTGGATTTTTGTTGTTGTTAAATATTTTTTAAATGATTGTTTTAGTTATTTCTTTGCTGACAGTTTATGGGATGACCTAGTGATGATAATGTATGGAGGCTGCCATTTTTACTTTTTGTTGTTGCTGATGTTTTGTTTTTGGATTTATTTATTTATTTATTTATTTATTTATTTATTTATTTATTTATTTATTTATTTATTTATTTATTTATTTATGTGTTTATATATTTATGTATTTATTTATTTATGTATTTATTCATTTCATTTTTTAATCATATTATGTAATATGTCCGGCCATCTGTTATCAGTTTAGACACACGGACGTACATAAACACGATACATACATACAGACTTACACATACATACAAACACATACCTATCTATCTATCTATCTATCTATATATTAATATATCAATATCAACACACACACACACACACACACACACACACACAGACGAATGTCTACGAAGTATGTATGACTCAGTATACCCTACATTAAATAGAACATCAGCATTTACCCATTAAGTAA
>CM022667.1:2359500-2399500 GCA_012295275.1 Chrysomallon squamiferum
ATAAAATCATCAATAATTATAACCGTATAGGTTTTTTTTGTTGTTTGTTTTTCGCTTTTGTTCTTAATATAACTATTAATCGTAGCTACAAAGATGTCTTATCTGACAGATCACAGTAAGTGCGGCTCATATTTTATTAATAATTTGCTTGAAATAATCTTTACTGATCGTTTTTGATAAGCGAACAAATTTAAGTGATAAATATATATATCTAATATTTCAATGAATATGTATTTTATACTCAGTGTGTTTTACAATTCATTTTAGTTTAATTTAGTTTAGTTAATTTTCATTTTGTTTATATATGTATTTATTTATTTATTTATTTGTTTATGTATTTATTTATTTTATTTTATTTTATTTATTCATTTATTCATTTATTTATTTTATTTTATTTTATTTCATTTATTTCATTTTATTTATTTATTTATTTATTTATTTATTTATTTATTTTTTTTTTTTTTTTGTTTTGTTTTTTTTTTTTTTTTTTTTTTATTCATTTCATTTATTTATTTATGTATTTATGTATTTATTTATGTATTTATTTATTTATTTATTTATTTAGTTAGTTAGTTAGTTAGTTAGTTACTTATTTACTTACTTACTTAATTTATTTATTTCACCATGATTCCTTTCAAACCATAATTATCAAAACGTAGCACTGGTGACACAAAAAGAAACAGTCAATCCTGCGATCACATTTGACAAACTTAAATTATTCAGAAATCGGGTTCCCAAGGTCTTGCCCGTCCTCTCATTCTGAAAAAAAAAAAAAAAAAAAAAATCTAAAATTATAATAACATGCTACATTTCTCATGTGAAATAATTTCCAACCACCATCTACGTGCGGCATGTCGAGTGTTTACTAAAGTTAAAATAAAACTTTAGCTAAGATTACTAGTCTGGCTGTCACGGGTTGTCGAGATTTCACAAAGAGACAGACTAAATGGGAAGTGGCAGCACTGCACTGAGTCTTTGTACCAGTCAGACACGTATACGTGAGTGTGTGTGTGTGTGTGTGTGTGTGTGTGGATGTAAATAAGTTACCGCAGATTTTAAAGCTGAACGCCATGGGTGTAAGGCCTCGTTTATTTCTTAAATTTCTCTCCTTTCTGCTTGTAAATAGAACGTTGATACTTTTTTTTAACTGAAGGTTACAGATCCAGAGCATTTCGTGGATTTCAAACCAAGATTTAGTTTCACCGAGCATGCGACTGATTCTGTTTTCAGCTTCTGCGTAGTATGTAGAATTTCTTACATTATCAGTACAGTTACTTTTTCAACAAAGTAATAACGACCTTTTTAACGATGTAAGAAATAATAAGGTTGTTTTGTTTTACAAGATGGGCATTCTACTTTTTAATTTTTGTTTGTTGTATATTTCTTAATTTAAAAAATGTTTAATAATACAACGACGAAGACTAAATATCTATTTAAAAAATAGTATTTTCTTATGACCAAGACTCACAAAAGGATCTTTATTGAAAATGTGTTAAATGAGTACAAATATATATATATATATATATCTATATATATAACGTAAGTTAGTAACCGATGCAATAACTCAATTTCCGCTTTCATCGTAGACTGTGACAGCAAAGCGGAAACGCACAGTTCACAAAACTACGACGTGCGTGCAGTAATGTTTCTTTATTCGTTAAATCTTCTTCAAATGCGATAATTTAATAATCTTAAACTCAGCGGCCAGGTGCGCCGGTCGTCTAAAAGGATCAATCAAAATGCTTTGTCGCTAATCTCTGTACGATAAATTTACAAGGGTTACAATTGAACAAATGAAGAACTTTCGCCGATGTACGAAATGTCGGTCAGAACGCAGAAGTGCATTTTCAGTACAGTTGTTTCGTCTTCAATTTTTAATAGATTTCCCAGACGTCTGCCGAAGATTCTTTACTCCAGAGACTCAATTAAATCCCTCCATGTGGTCGGCGAGCCGGCTGAAATCCTTGTTTATTTATCACTCTTCATTTATTGTCTACTTTCGAATTTAAGCAGTGGATTTATTCAGACAGTTTAAGGGATTTTCATCTCGTTGGCCCAGTTATTTAACTATTGCCTTCGTTACGATCACTGCTACTACTACTACTACTGCTACTGCAACTACTGTCGCCATGATGAGCACTATTACATTTATACTGCTTACTAATCACTACTCCTACTACTGCTGCTGCTACTACTATCACCACCATAAGCACTACTGCATTTACTACTGCTTACTAGTCACTACTCCTGCTATTAGTACTACAACAAATTATCCTTCTACCACTGCTCCTAGTACTATCATCACAACTTCTACTACTGTTATTACTACTACTATGCCACTATTGCTATTACTACTGCTATTCTACTATTACTACAATTGCCAGCAGTTTAAAATGTCAAACGTTAGTTCTGTATTATGCTAACAATTCATTCATCCATCATGCATCCATCCACCCAGCACAAACACACACACACACACACACACACACACACGACACATGCATTAATACAAAGAAATTTAAAGACAAATGCACCGACTGAAACTATGTTTACAGTCCAGTGACCGAGTTGTCAATTTTTAATTTGTTTTGTTTATTTACGAACTCGACAATTCACGCTGCACCTTGTGATACTCGACTGTCTGAAGTACACAATCTGATCGATAATCAGTTATTGATTTTTTTTTTATTGATCTCCTGTGAGTTAACAAATCCATTTTTATTCAGTACGTTTCTCATCTCTAAAGTTAATAAAAGGAAGAGCAACAACAACTGAGAAAAGTAATAAGTAAATAAATAAAAAAATTGAATTACTGAAAAGACAAATACTACTGCTATTACTACTACTACTTCCACTGCTGGCACTATTGCAACTACTTCTACAACTTGGCATCTTTTTCAGTTGTAATTTTCCTCTTCACTGATTTAAAGCATAATTAAATTAAGTCTTCTTTCTTTCTTTTAACCAAATTATTCCGTTTAAATTTGGATTCAGCACGTATTAAAACCTTTTATTATACCAGTTGTAATTCTTTCTGCCTGTTTGTGTAGTGCTAGTGCTAGTAACAGCGATAATCAAAGAGGTGACTGTAGTAGTAGAATTATTGCTAGTAGCAGTAATGTTAGCAGTAGTAGTAGTAGTACTACTAGTAGTAGTAGTAGTAGTAGTAGTAGTAGTAGTAGTAGTAGTAGTAGTAGTAGTAGTAAGTGTTGGTAATTAATATAAATGTTACATAAGCTTTCTTTACAAAATTCCAAGCTCATTTCAGATTAATAGACTCGTTTTGACACTAACGTGACATTTCCGTAATGACTCACAACCAGGTATATATATATACATATTTACCTGGATGACATACAATCACCTATTTCACCTGTTCGGGCCACACCTTCGAAGAGTATAACCCCGTGTCAGCATGTACACTATGTGTCAGTCCATTGTAGAGAAAAAACAATGACTAACATTTGATTAGTGGTTAGCAAGACTCCTCGTTACATTCAGAGTTAACCAATACATTTCTACCAGGTGACCTTACGGTACAAAATACACACGTGTGTGTACGTACAAACAGATTAATTACATATGTAAAAAATTAATACTTCCACGAGATCGTTCATTATCTTTTTACAAGACAAACAATGAAATTGTTGGCATAATTTCTTATCAGAATCAATGTTTGAGTTTTTGCGATTGTACCCAGATGACCTCATGTCAAGAATTTTCTTATTTTAAAGCGTATTTATGGCAGTTCGAACAAATATACATTTTTAAAACGCTTTCAGAATATAATCTGTCTATAACTGTTAGACCACAAATATGTGTTAATAATAATTAATATTAATATTCACAATAAAAATTTTGTTGTTAGGTTAAATTTCTGCAAATCAAAAATTCTAATTTTTCTAATTAAACCGGCATAACTGTAAATTGTTCGTGTGAAAAGTTATGCGCACCTGGCGAAAAGTATGTTTAACGTCAAATTCTGATTAGTTTTGTTAATCTACGAGCTAAGCAATTACAAGGATTTTACGCTAAAATTGAAACAGCACTGCTAACAGTGTCAAGTTATCTTGCTTCCCTCTAAATCTAAATTCAGCATAATCTTAAAATCGTTATACGCCAATTTGAATACTTTCTTCCAGATGTGTATATCTATAAATTTATCTCATATCCGTTATACATATCTGTGATGCTACAGAGAAACAGTTTACTTACATTTTAATGTACTTACCTAGAAATAGTTGAGTTTCTTCATAGATAGTAATCTATTTTAATAATTAAGCATGATGTACGCCATCTCAGCTGACCTGAAAAAGAATTGGTTATTTTTAAAAAAGTTATATATAATAATATGGACCAAGATTTAATATAGATTTTTAAAAATATATTTCCAACAGATAGCTTTATTTCTTTTTACGCATACTCAACAAGACTTCTCAAGGAATGAAGAAATGTGTTGTTTGTTTGGGGGTTTTTTTCTCTTTTTTTAAAGACAAAATATATTTCGAATCTACAGTTACATAATATCTTAGTGATGGTTAAAAACCGTAGAGATAATCAGAGAGTAAACCAGACATAGCTTTCTTTAGGAACAGCAGTGATATATTTTACGTATGCACCTACGCATAAACTATCTTTTAGTAATCATCTAGTCAGTGAGTGTTATTTAGAACTGGAATGTACGTGTGTGCTGTTAAAGCTCAAACAGAACCTTTCCAAACGAGTGTTTACTGATACTCTACACCAAGAAAGTTTACTAACAACAAGGTATGAAACTGGTTTTTCAGGTTCATTTAAATCTGAGAGTGCAGAGGATTTTTATTTACTGTTCACGGGAAATCAGGACCAAATCTGGAAGAAAAAAATAATAATAAATCACAAAGTTTTCGCTTATAGCAATTTCCCTCTTGAAACCTTAGATCTTAAGTTATTCTAAGTCCCCACCATACGATCACGGTAACCCTCTCTCAAACTTATTCTCAATCAAGGTAACAGTAAATTTTACTATTAGTCCGTGAAGCTTTGAGTCAACCGTACTTGTTTATTTATTTATTTTTTTTTTTTTTTTTTTTTTTTTTTTTTTTTTTTTTTTCTATCTTGGGAGCGTCTTACCGAGAAATGTGCTTAAAATAGTTTTTTTAAATAAAATAAATAAATAAATAAAAAATCTGGAGAACATTCTGCCACTGTTGAAGCGATGTTTTCCCAAGGTTATATATATATATCGTATATTTCGTTTTACAGTCTTTATCAATGAAATCACTGTAACAGTTTTGGTGCAGGTGAGGTAATCGAGTTTTTCTGTTGACAAATTTGTTTTGCTGACACAGGAACCTGCAACACGATGAGTAATTTATTATTTAATGTGTGAATCATCTCGAAAAGAACACAAACCATTGACCTGGAAAAAAAAAAAAATAAAAAATAATGAAACTCGCATTAGACTAGCCGACAGCAATAAATGCAGTATCCATTGTAACTTAGTTTAATTCAGCCCGGTTAGTATTTGAAATCGTAAACACTTGTTGATAAACAAGCGACGTCTGTTCGCCGAGAGAAAGAGTACTTCCGGTGTGATTATTTATCCGGTTCCATTCTATTCTGTATTCAAAGTTTTTTTTAAAAAAAAGGATTCTACCCGTAGTACACGTCTGCCACTGAAAAAAAAAAAAAAAAAAAAAAATAACGTTTTTTTAATTTATTTTTTTTCTTCTATTTTTTATATCCATTAATGCTCACTAGGTTCTTTTTATCACACTTGTCAACTGTGCAAAAAGAAATAGGCTTTGATGTGTTCGTTAAAAAGTAGACTAATCGCCACCTGGCGGACATGTTAACACTGAAAGCTTTGTTATCGGTCCGGTTGCCGTGTTCGTTTTACCCGTTTCGGAACAAATGTCTCTTTATAGCGATACAAAACATCGCTTTGTACACTACTAAGACGTCATGTGAAGGGGAGAAGAAAAAAAATACAATTATAAATGTTCGCAGGATTCAAACAAAATTCTGTGCACGTTTTGGCCCGTCTTTTGTTGGATTATAAGTGAAATAGATATTGGATTAGTCTTTCTGTGGGTTAATCAGATAAGGATTAACCACAATATATTTATTAAATGGGAAAAGTCGTAGTGATTTGAGATAAAGCGATAGCCTTTATGATTATACATAATCCTTTTGACAGTTGTGTTTCAGCGTACCTTGCTGTTTGTCATAAACTGGTCAAAATCGAAAAAAAAATAATAATTATAATAATAATAATAATAATAAAAGTAATAATAATAATAATAATAAATAAAAATAAAATGACTAAAAAAAAAATTAAAATCTAATTCATTCAGACATAAGTGACATCTTTTAAGTCAGAACTGATGTATATTTATAGATGACTATATAAAAGTACATCCGTCGTTTAGTGTGTGTGACGGTGTTTTCTTGTCTAAATACTACTATTACTGCTGCTGCTGCTGCTGCTATTACTAGTACTATTACATTAATAATAAATAAAATTATACCGAAACAAAATTCAGTGATACTATACATACAGCTTTCATTTTTTGTTTATGGCATTCTAGATTATGCATTCAAACTAACAGAGAATTAAAAAAAAAAAATAAATAAATAAATAAATAAATAATAGAGGAAGAAGAAGAAGAAGAAGAAGAAGAAGAAGAATATCTAAAATGTATCTGTAGAATAAAGAAATGTATTGTACTTCCTTCATATTGCTTCTTACTAGTGGCCAGTCACTGTAGACAATAAAATATTATCTGACAATTTCACGCGAATTCTATTGTTAATGTATTTAAACACTGATTAATATACTACTACTACTACTACTACTTCTACTATTATTACTACTACTGCTAATACTACTACTACTAATAATAATAATAGTAATAATAATAATAATAATAATAATATAATCATAATATTAATAAAATAATATCAGTAATAGTAGTAAATAAACATCCTGTGTTTCTACACATCTCTCTATGAGTTCAGAAGAAGACATTGTATTTGTTATTATAAAAAGATTCTCAACAACGAACTAACAACAACAACTTTGACTTATCTCAGTTTATATTTATATCGTCATAGCTACTTTGACAGCCACATAACTACGGGAGAAAACAGGATTTTATTTTTATATTTTGTTTATAAAACATCCGTTTGAGGGAGAGGTCAAAATGGCTGTACTTCACATACAAAAGAAAGAAAAAAAAAAAAAAAAAAAAAAAAAAGAAAGAAAAGAATAAAAGACAAGGATGTAATTATATTGGTGGAAAAACGTCTCGGATGAAACTCTGTCGAAATACTTTTATTCGGCATTTCCTGGATTGCTGCCCCTGATTACTTCCTGAGTCACTCCTTCAGCCTTTACTCAAACTACACCTTAGGTAATTCCCGGAAGCTTTCTGAAGATCATTATTACCATTAATAAAATCTCCGTCTGGGATGTAAACATTGGTGTTTAAAGATTTATTACACTTATACCATTACTGTTACTACTACTACTACTACTACTGCTATTATTCCTACTACTACTGTTACTACTACTACTACTATTACTGCTGCTGCTGTTTCTACTACTAGTACTATGTGAAATATTGCTATTGCTGATATACAGCAACAATAAATATTACAACATATCATAATGACTGTGGTCGTGTTGAAAATTATTAAACCTATTTTTTTTTTCTTTTTTTTTTTTTTTTTTTTTTTCTTCTTTTTGTTTGTTTGTTTGTGGGTTTTTTTATTGAGTTTTTGATGGTTCTTTTTTTCTTTTTTTTTTTTTTTTCTTTGCTATTACCTCCGGAGTTCTCTCCCTTTCAATCGAATGCCATACATTAAGGTGTGATACAGTAATACACACGTTACCAACTTCGTCATTATCATTACTGTAACTACACCTACCGAACCATTTATCGGGCTTCCAGAAATCCGAAAACCCCAGAAAATCGATTATTATTATTATTATTTATTATTATTATTATTATTATTATTATTAATGTTTTTTTTTTGTTTTTGTTTTTTTTTTTCTTTAAACTCTCTGCTTTTAAATTTGGCGCGTTGTGCAGGTTTACTGATAACTTTTAAATTAAAAAAAAAAAAAATTCTTTTTTAATTTTTATTAGATATATTGGCATTGCAATAATTTAATTGTGTTAAGAAATGTATTAATTTTTACGTGTATCTTTTAAATCAAATTATGTTTCTTCTTTTCTTTGTTTAATTTACATTCTGTTTATAAAAATAGTATTCTGGAAAGTTATTTATAAATTTTAATGGATCAGATAGATCATGCTTAACAGTATAATAGTTCGTATCTATTAAATACAGTTTCATTCTTTATTTTTCATAGTTATTTTAAATTTTAACTTCAGTATATATTTAACCTGCATCCAGCAATCAGGACTACTTCAAGTCCCACGGTTCCGGATAAAAGCTTCAGTAGCCATACTGCTGACGGTATGATGATTATTATTATTATTATTATTATTATTATTATTGTTGTTGTTGTTGTTGTTGTTGTTGTTGTTGTTGTTATTATTATTATTGTAATTATAAAAAATAAAAGAAGAAATGTAAATTTAATTTTAATGTATAAATTTGTTTCATTGGGAATTGACATTTTTTTCTCCCCAGATTGTTGATAAACAAATAAGTAATATATATATATATATATATATTTTGGATGATCTTTAGTACAAAAGGTTTATCATAAGATTAAGGACGCGATGTGAGTAAAAAAAATTAAAAAAACCAATGATAACTCGCGGAAACAAGATGTTATTAATGGTAATAAAAATCTTCAGAAAGTTTTAGGAACTTACCTAAGGTGAGGTTTATGAGATGGTAGAAAAGGAGGCGCAAGGAGTGACCAAGGGCAGTAATCCAGGATATAGCTAAAATAGTATTTCGACAGTTTCTTTTCAGACGTTTTTCCGAATGGCTTAAGCAGGTATGGTCTCAAAAAAGCATAAAAGACTGAGGATACAGAACCATTTGCCTTATTTATTAATTTCATGGCAGATTATTTATTTATTTGCTTTTGTTGTTGTTGACGCTGATATATTTATTTTATGCTTAATTTATTTATAGACAACCCCTTACTGTTTCAAAGAAGAAAACTGACGAATCGCATGACATTGACAGATAACGATATTTTTTTTATTGTTGAAGTGTTTTATAAACAGCAACTGGCCGCTAGACATAAAAGCAGTATAAATAAACAAACAAACAAATAAATAAATAAATAAATAAATAAATAAATAAATAAATAATCTACAGTAACAAAGATGGTATAAGGTGGTATTAATAATAATAATAATAATAATAATAATAATAATAATGGTAATAATGATTTATATTTTTTTATTGCATTCAGAAATAAAGATATTGTCAGAGACATGTATGATTTTTATGGACACGTGTCTGGTGGTGGTGTGTGTTTGTCTGTGTGTGTGTATGTGTGTGTCTGTGTGTGTGTGTGTGTGTGTGTGTGTGTGTGTGTGTTTTTTCTATGGTCGTTTTACGTTTAAATAAATACATTCTGTCTAATAAATAATTTTCTGCAGTAACTTATCTAAATCAAAAATGAAATATTCTGTTTAAATCCAAATTTTCTGTATAATATTTCACATCAAACTACTTCCAAGCAACAGCTGATATCTTTAAATTCTGAAATTATATAAACACATACTGTCGGCCTGGTCACTATGTGCCTTCGCTAAACTTAGGAAAAAACTGATTAAAATATCGTAAATAGGACATTTCCTCTGTTAATATTTTGATTAAAGAACCTAATTTAGTAACTGCATGATCTAGATAAGTCATTAGCTGGTTCCAGCGGAATGGCATTAATCAGAGACTGTCAGTCTGTGACAAGACCACTATCTCCAGCATCGACCTGACCTCATCGCAAGAGAACTCGATTAGATATAATTTACTCTTAATGATATATGGAATTTCACTCCGCCTCTCTCTCTCTCTCTCTCTCTCTCTCTCTCTCTCTCTCTCTCTCTCTCTCTCTCTCTCTCTCTCTCTCTCTCTCTCTCTATTTTAGAACCCCTTATAAATCACGCGTTTATCTTTTCTTTTATATTCCACTTTTCTTTTTTTTTTTTTTGCGTTCCAGCCGTTTAACAACAGTTCATTGATTGTTATTTAGATTAGCGTTACCGGCATCACCAACAGTACGCCAGCTGTGATCATTTTTACTATTGCTTTAAATGCTGCTGCTACAACACCTATTGCTATCTAAATCTATATTCATGCTTATATTCATATTTATATTCATATTCATATTCATATTCATATTCATATTCATATTCATATTATTATTATTATTATTATTATTATTATTATTATTATTATTATTATTATAGCAACCTAAATTCACGATTATTAATTGGTGTCAGGGAATTCCTGATCTTCGGACTTCCATTGATCTTGCACTACCGTATCCATGGAAATGGTATCTTCCGGCTGGTCGTCGACAAGTGGAAATAATGGCACTATAGTGACCACAGAATGACCCGTGCTTTGTACAAAGAAAGGAACATATTTATTATCAAAGCATTCAGACAAATCGAACGATTCTAAAGAAATATTATTTCTTTCTCCATTGTTGTATAAACCTTTGTATAGGCACTTACAGAACAACGTCTGGAGGTCCGCGCAAAAGGACTTTGTCAGAATATATTAAAAGTGTGTTTAAAGAGAGACTTAACATTCATTTCGTAACAACAGCTGCAACAGTAGTAGTAGCAACATCACATATAGTTGCAAAGACAAACGAAATAACAAAATCAGAGAGTAAAACGATGAGAAATAAAAATGTGATTGCGTTTTATAGTTTTGTTTATATGTCACAGTCAGTTAACAATATATTCTACGCGATTAATATAATTTATATTTATTTAAAAGTGCTTATAAAAAATGTTCGTAAAATTATTCAGATAATTACGTATTTATGCAAAAAAAGGCATTTGTCATTATATAATTTAAACAAATATTCGCAACGCTATCTATTTATCTATCTATCCAAATATTTTCATTCTTCTTCTCTAGCTATATTTTCTTGTCATTGTCTTTATTATTATTATTATTATTATTATTATTATTATTATTATTATTATTATTATATTTGAGCTTATTTTAAGCTTATTAACTGACATTATTAATAAGCTTATTTTCATCATAATTAATACTTTGACTTCACTATAAAATATACAGACCAATAAATACGAGACAAACGCTCTGAAATGTTCCGGGTTAGTGGTTTATACATGGATTATTACCTAGTGTCAGTTTAGTATTAGTTCTTCTCTGATTTAATATCGCCAGTATGCGTTTTCTAGGAAGACGCTTACACACCAAATTTCCAGCATTCTGTGGTGCAAACGACTACCAAATGTTCTTATTAACGTGGCTCCAGCCACCAACCTGTTATACCAAGATGCATACCAAAAGGGAACTACAAAACATTTACACCGGAAACGACGTATTACAGTAACGAAGAACATACGACCGAACAACAGTCGACACATGCAAAACGTTTAGTTTGTTATAGAACGTAAACAAAAACTTCCAGACAATGGAATAAATTGTCGCCTTTTCGACTGTTTTTAAGCATTCATGAAAAGAATGTGATATGCTTAATATTTAAAATATTGTCGGGGCTGTTTATTATTTCACTGCTGTTTAAAGTGTTTGAACTCGAGAATTAAGTTTAATTTCAAAACAGTTCGATGGAGATAAAAGCGTAGTAATTATAGAAAGTTAAATATAGTTAATAACAAAAGCCGCGTGTTCTAAAGGTTAAAATTAGTGGCAGACTGAAAAGTTAAGTCTAGGACCTAGATTTATTTCATATTCTTCCAACCAGATTTTATTTTTTTATTGTAGTGATTAACTTTTATAATAATAAAGTATAAAAGGCAATGAATCACTATACATATATATATATTATTTGTATTTAATTCATTATTATTATTATTATTATTATTATTATTATTATTATTATTATTATATTATTATAGTGTTTAAATACAGTTTAACAAAAAAGCTAAAAAAACATAGGATATGTGATTCTTTTTTTTTTTTTTTTTTTTTTTTTTTTTTCTAAATTAATTTAAATTGGAAGACGATGTTATAATTTTTGAATGTCTCTAAAAAATCAAACCTTTGTCTCTGTTCTTTAAACTTACCAGCTAATTTAAATAAATAAGAAACAGACGAGAAAACACGTGCGACCTCAGGAACTATTTTGACCTTGTCTCAGAGTTTGAGTTAAAAGTAGCGTTTTACGTCACAGTAAATTATAATGATCCGCTTATCCAGCGTTTAATTTTGTTTCAGCAGTCTTGTCACAAGGAAATAGCTCAGTGAATACATTTGATATAGAAAAAAAAAAAAAAAATAAAAATAAAAAAAATAAATAAAAAAAATAAATAATAAAAAAAAAAAGAGAAAAGAATAATATAAACTAAATCTCTCTCTTACTTTCTCACACATACACACAAAAAACAAAACATCGATTGCAGCAGAAGTTACAAAAATAATAAAGGTATTATAAAAAAATTAAAAAAAAAAAAAATTAAAATAAATTTAAGAATGATCAAACACGTATATAGGCGTGTTCGTATAAGTATATATAATTATAAGAATGTAGATATTTTTACATATGCAAGTATTTATTCATTTCTTTTCCTTTGTATGTCTGTTTATCCGTGCACGTGTGTTTGTTCTTGAACGCCTGTAAACTACATTATAAATGATTTCCATGTTTTTCGTGACGTTTCCATCTGCTTTCTCTCGTAGCTTCGTGATCGACCTTTGCTTCCCTGTTGTCTAAAGATAAAGAAACTCTCTTTCTAGGTCACTTACTTAATAAACGTAATTATTAGTAAGCAAATAAATTTACTAGTTTAAATTTAAAAAACAATAACATATGGATGTATGTATGTATACAAAAAACAAACGCTCTGTTCTACAGGACATATTTCTGTCTTTTTTTTGTTCTTTTTTTTCGCAGTTTTATATTATTATTATTATTATTATTATTATTATTATTATTATTATTATTAATGAAACAGAATCGTCTCTGCACTTTCTGAAACTTTGGTTCTTTCATGTATTACTGGGAAAATTAGGACTGAACTAAACGGTAATCGACAAAGATCAACACACGTATTTTAAAATTCATCTTTGATGATACAAAGAAATAGTTGAAATGTGTTCTTCATACTTCCAAGCAATATTTGATTTACTTTCGCACACGTTTTTTTTTTTTTTTTTTTTTTTTTTTTTAAATTATTAATATTATGAGAATATAAAATAACGCATTTCAGACAGTTTTATAATAAATATCGATTACAGAAAAATGGCAGCATGTCGTTAGTAATTAAGATTGTAATAACTATAATGTTACAATGCTTAAAATATGTTGCTGACAGAGTAAACATTATTAAAGTTTTATTAACTTCAACTTTTAAAACAAAATTTTGTAATATTTATTCTTCATCTGGCTCAGTGAACATTTAACAGGCTCTGTTATCTAAATACGAAATACGACCTCTCTTCTTTACAATTAATAAATAACTGTATTGTAAAAAATATTATAAACACCGTTTTTGTTAAACATTTTATTTTCACAAATTTTCATTGTATTACTAGGCTTTTATATTACTAGTTTTAATTTTCGTTCTAAGGGCCCCTGAACATATTGTTAACAAGAACGTTTAATGGAATATTTTTGGAGTGTGATTGTAAGTACTTCGTTTTGGAAACCATCATTGTACTATATATGAACTCTCACGTCCTTTCTGTAAACTGACATGTCTGTTAACGGACGTGACGTCACAGTAGTTAATTGACATATTGAGGTTACCGCTTAATAAATATGGTCCAGTAAAGATAATATGTGCAGTAAATAATAAGTAAATAAAAAACTAAGTTAGATACATAACTATTTTTTCAAATACTATAAGGCTACCAAGACTGCGAAATCTGCTGCAGCTACTACTACTACTACTACTACTACTACTGTTACTACTGCTACTGCTACTAATATTGCTGCTATTGTTAGTGCTATTACTAATCACACACACACACACACACACACACACACACACACACACAAAAGCAGGCTTTCTTAGGCGCCATATATTGGAAAGACAGTTTATGTACGAAGAATAAATAAATTACATGAAATAATAAAATGTCCTTCGAAATAATAAAGTATTCATCTTCGATTGTTTAATGTTACAGTTTAAATTGTATCAGTTGAAATGTAGTCGAGGTCCATAATTTAATTTTTAGCATGTAAACATTACACTATATTGCGTATTCCTTATGACCTCATACTTGATAAGAGGTAACGACTGAGAAGGGGCATTACTTATTCAGTAATATAATATCTTGAATTTCACTTAATAATTATTTAGTTATAATTAATAATATGTGGAAATATGTATTTATCTTATCTTCCAATTATTGTTTATTATTTTCATATTTTTGAAATAACATTTTAAAATCATATTCTGATTAGGACTAACAAATGTACAGAAAGACGACGATAAATTAATATGAATATAATTTTTGAATTATCTCAAAATGTATACTAGATCTAGATCGAATTCAAACCGTTCAAGTTGAGAGGCTTATCGAGATCAAACAAACAGAGAACCAATCATTTACTTCAGTCGGCGTCACGTGATTAAGGGGGAAACAAGTACTCGCCATATTTCCCCATACATACAGACCGTCATAATGGCGCTTGTGTGATGGTTCGTGTTAACTGCAGCGTGTGTTTCTTAATACGAGTGTCATTTATTTCCTATTGTGGTGATAGTTATTAAACATGGATATACCTTTGGAAACTAATTACCCGTCTGATCGTGTTTTATGTTATTTTATGAGAGGAGTTTGCTGTGATGTCCCGATCATTTCCTTGTGATTATAAGCTTCGGGTTTAACAACAAAAATCATTCGCTTTCTCTGTTGGATTATTGTATTTTCGCCATATTTGTTCAGCTTTCAAAACAAAGCATGGAGGCCGGTACGAACGTGGAAAAAGACTGTAGTGCTTTGGGTCAGCTTTTCCAAGCGATAATCAACGATTTAAGAGTAAGTTATTTTTTTTCAAAAGGAAAAGAAAGGGGGAAAAAAATAACTAAAAAATACTTACGTTACTTCATGGGTTTTATTTTGGATTGAAATATAGTAGTAATAAGAAAATAAAATGTTTAGTTTAATTGGTATGCAATTTAAAACGTATAATGAATTATAAATAATATTAATATTTTTATTTTTCTGTAATATATCAATATAAATATTGATTCTAATTAGTTAATAACTAAAAAAAGTAATTACATTCTTTCAGTCAGCTTTGTTAATACAAATAAATCACCTGGATGGCAGTTTGATTTCTTTATAAAAATCTATGGTATGTGTATTGTGCAGATGAATAAATTAGTGTAAGAGTATTTCTTCTCTTTGTTTATCATATACATTCTCAAATTTTGACACACTGATTACCAATAAAAATGCTGAGGTATAAACAACACTGTTTGTTTTTGAAAAAAATTAATTATGAAGTTATTAAAATATAATGATAAAAACGTTCATTCTGGCATTGATGGATCTTAACATCTGTCACTGTAATCTGGATCATTTCTTCTTTCTTTAAGATTTCACATATTTAGTTCACAGCCATTCAGATTATCATAACATTTGAGAATTTGCATAGATATTATTATTATTATTATTATTAGTATTTAAAATTTTATTTTAGTTATTATTATTTTTAAAATTATTTTAACCTGAAAGCCTTTTCCCTGTTTCCATTCAAGATAGTTGAGTACAATTGGACATTTATTAATATTATTTTAAAATTAATTTTATTTATTATTATTTTTATCCTGAAATCCTTTTCCCTGTATATGTAAATACCACACGCTGAAATGAAGTATTAATGCCAGTCCAGATTTGAAAGAATAACAGAATTAAGATTTTTCATTAATACTTAATTTACTAAATTTTGGCTGCTACTGCCTAAATTTAGGAGCAAACAGAATTAAAAATAAATGAGTGTTTTCAAGATGAAGCACATCTCCTGCTGGCTCACTGATTATAAATCTTCATGGCCAAAATTGCTCTGGTTTCTGCAGTGAAAGAATGTTTAAAATGTGCTTGTTATTACAATTATGGAGAAACATGGTTGTTGATTGTGGATATACAGTCCACTAACTGCTGCCAGACTGTGAAAACAGTTAGCAACTATATGTAAAAATACTTAGTTAATTGCTTAAAAATGTTAAATATTTTACAGTCAACTACATCCAAATGCATAATTTACAACCCAGGAAAAAGATTGTTTATTTATTTTATTTTATATTTTATATCGGTGAAAAAAATGCTTAATTAGCACACTCAGGATATGAAATATTTTAAACTCATTAATTTAAAATGGAAAATAATTCAGGGAGGAAGATTGGTTTTTATTATGAATACAGCCTACACAAATGTACATTGTTGTAGGTTTAGAAATGAAAATGTTCTGGAACAAAGATTCCTGTCACTATAATTATAAGCTGACTGGTGCCTAAGAGGCTTAAGTTTGATAAGTTGGTTGTTGTCAGTGTCTGTAGTTCATTCAGATTTGGAGTCTCAAACATTATTTACAGTGTTTCTTATCTGATATCACATTTAGAGCAGTTAAAGAGAGAGAGAAAAACTACTCTAAACAGTAGATACATTAACTGTAAAGTTCAGATAGCAGCAACTGAGATAAAATATTTTAAGTAAGAAAAACTATTTTATTACTGTAAGTAATGAAATTAAGATAAGAAGACTAGTAATAATATATTTAATATTAATATAACCCTTTTTTTTTTTTTAAATTCAAGTTATTTTTTAAGTGTAAATTCCATATATATTTCATTTCAAATGTTATTTTCACAACCGCAAGAAATTTTGAGGTATATTAATTTTTCTTACTAAACACTCTGACATAAATATGTTTGTATTAGGATTTAAGCAACATAATGATTAGACATTCATTCTGGACTGTTCAGTTTGTTACTGAGTTCATTGCAACTTCTTTTTAAAAATTTATTACGTATATTTGTCAAAGATGAGTGCTGATTTTCTTGTTTTTTCCAGAAACAATATTTCGGTTTTCTGCAGATATATCTACCCACCAACTATCCATTAGGACAGATGATAAAATTAAAATCATCAATCATTTACTTCAGTCAAGGGTTTAAGGGGGAAACAGTAACTCAACATATTTTCCAAGTCACCTTCAGGAGTTATTTTTAATGAAAACATTTATTCTTGTAACATGATACAGATTTAAATTTAAATTATATTCCTGTTTTGTAATTAATTTTACCAAAGAAACAAGATAGCCTTGTAATTTATTTCAAATTTTGAAGTTTTTTGTCTGCATTTTGAAACCAGTAGATTGGAAATTTTTCTGAATGCAACAGAACCATTGTTTATTCATGTTATACAACACCTTTGTTCTCTGTATCATTTGTCCACCCAGCTATAAAATGAAACAGAGGAAAGACATTGCGAAATTTAAATCTGTCCTTGGAAAATCTAGTCAGCAGTAATAAAATGCTAAAACATTTTTTTTTTCACCTGAGCTTACATAATATTACATTAATAACCATCCCCTATTGCATCTGTATGACATTAACATAGGATGATCAACCGTATTATTGTAAGGCTTTGAAAATAAATACATATAGTTGCATATGTCCCTAGTTTAAGTCTAGGTGACTTTAAAGTTGATGATCTTTTAAAATTTCAATTATTAAAATTTTCTGATTTCATTTCTTGGATGAATAATTTTAAACATTTATTAAGAGGAAACGAAAAAAAAAATTTTCAGTATGTTTATATTTTTGATCTTGTTGCACTTTTTATGGCTGTCTCTCTTTCTCTTTTGTGTGTCACTGTGCCTGTGTGTGTATGTGAACTGTGCATGTCTGCATGACTATGTATTTGTATGCACGTATACCTGTACTTGCTTATGGATGTAGGTGTTTTTGGTGTTTTTTTACTGAATCCATTTTTCTTTTTTTTTCTTTTTCTTTTTTTTAACGCACCTATTTGTGCTACATTCACAGTAAAGGGCTTGGCATTTTATGGATGGCTTCTTTCACTGGTCTCATGAATTTGTTATTTATAATATCATATTATGATGTATACAATATGTATGTTCAGGAAATGCTGAAAAAAAAGAAGAAATAAATTATATTTTTAATAAATTATTAAAAACAAATAACATATCACAAAAAGTAAAAGCAGAAATGTTTGTTTTTAAATTATTTTTTTATTTATTATCCCAGACATTTTGTTGAATTTTATGAACATAAATGTCTTAATAAAATGCATTAAGAGATGATATGTTTGGTTTTAAATTATTTTTTTATTTATTTACTAGTCTATTTTTATTCTCATACACAAGCAATTATATTTCAGAGAGAGAGAGAGAAAAAAAAAAAAAAAAGAAAAATTCTCACCCCTCCCCAAGAAAACAAGGTGTAAAGGATGGGTTTTTAGTATAATGAGTATGAAAATGTTTAAATTATTTTATACAGATCCACATTCTGTGCTGATTGTTCACCTGTATTTTCATTTACATTACAAGTAAAGTAAAAGAGATACTCAGAACAAAAAGATTGCATCATGAATTGAAATAATGTTCAGGGAAGGGTTAAAAAAATTGTAGGAGTGTGTTTGATGTATTATCTAGACAGTTTAACAAAGTCTGCCGGTAAAATAAATTTGCATTTATAACCTTCAGAAGAGCAGGAATTGCGTATCACGTATTCATTGGATAAAAAATGAGGTTATTTCCTAATTTTTTTGCCTCTAGCAGTAATGTATGGTTCATATCAGTTACTATTGCTGTTGGTATTAAAGAAATTTGCCAAAAGTTTTATTTATGTGTAAGACATGTCTTTTATAATGATTATTTTTCTTTAATTTCAAAAACAATCTAAAATATATTTTCATAATTCATTTTTACTCATACAGTTAAAAACCCAACAGTTCATGAGGAAGATAAAAAAAAAAAATTTAACATTTTTTTAATTTTCTCTTGAATTTTAATAAGAATATGAATATATTTTATAACTTATTTTTATTTTTAGAGTTAAAACCTTCAAAATATGTGTGCAGAAGGTTGTTAATGCTTCACATGTCAAATCACCCACACAAAAACATTTACCTTGTCTGTCTGGTTTCTTGGTTACAAAGGTTTTATGTCTGTTTTATTGTATTCAAAGCTTTAAATAAAAAAAAAAAGCTGCTATATATCATTAATTTAGTGTCTGCTTATTTAGAGATACATATACTGTAGTTTCAGATAATTACCATTAATATTAATTATTTATTTATTTATTTTATTTATTTATTATTCATTATTGTGTTTATCATTGGTTAGAATTGTGTGAGTGTCAGTGTCTGTGAGTACACACACACACACACACACACACACACACACACACACACACATGAAAGTCTATAATGTGTGCCTAATTTAAAATTACATAAATATTCTGTTCTTTTAAAGTCACCAATATTGATTTAGTTTGCAATTTAAATGTCATTTTATGTTGACAAAATATTTGTTTTGTATTAATAATATCTTGTAAGGATATCAAACAGCAGCAAGAATTATAAATTGAGAAAATGATGAATTGATTGGTGAAATGAGGAAATAACATTGCTTTGATGTTATAAATATATTATTACAGCTAAATATGTTTTTGACAAATTAAAAAAAAAAAATGGCTGAAAAACAAGTAATGCACACATAAATAAACATCTTTGCATGAAAATATTAATGCATTCTAAAAATACACTTTTCTTATTTTATTACTATAAAGAAATTATAATTATTTTGTAGCTGTATTTTTTGGATGGTTCAGAAAGTAAATCAGACATTAATTTTTAGCAAAATAGGGATCTTATTTTGTAATTAATCATTTCATCTTAAAATTAATTAATGTGAAATAAAGAATTAAGATCATAATTTTGTTTATAACACACACACACACACACACACACACACACACACACACACAAAACAATTTATAGACACATTCTTTGTAACTGGTTACAACATTTTCTAATCCTGCATTTTATTTATCAAACAAAAAGGTGAAGTATTACTGGTATGTCTACAAATAAAAAATAACACAACCATGACTGAAATGGGAGAATGTTTTAACTTTACATGAAATCATAGGAGTAGTTTCTACAATAAATCTATTCATGGCATTTTGATAAGTTCACTGAGATAACAAATATATATTACAGCAGTATAAAACAGCCTATATAATATATATATATATATTTTTTTTGTGTTTTAAATTGTAAAAAGTTTTACTTATTTTTGTTTGCTGTGCATTTTAATAACGATTACAAGATTAAAGTTATACTGTATGGTTGTATATTATAAAAAAATATTAAACTTTATTATTATATTTCATAATCAGAAAGTTTGAAATAATTAGTGTGGATAATAATACAGTGTGGATTGAAATAATACAGTGTGGATTAAATTTTATGATATCATTCTTGAAATTTAGATATTCACATAGCAGAATAGGATTAGATTTGCAAAATACATACATGTGCATGCTTATATGCATACATTATTCTTCTGTTTCCATTAGTTACAAATTACCTTTAATATGATGTGCAGTACACTCTCCATATACAAGTTTACTGCATTTTATAATCAAATATAGGTAGGCGTGTGTGTGTGTGTGTGTGTGTGTGTGTGTGTGTGCATGCGTGCATTTTAGTACCAACAACCTTTTCTGCAAAACCAAACATAAATCAACCATGTCTACACCTAATCCTCTACAAAATAAAAAAAAAATTTGAAAAAAAATCCCTAGTAACAAATACAATTCATTTTAAACCAGACTGCATCCATTTAATGACATACATAAGCCTCAGAAATATATATGAGATGTGACAGGCTGTACATGAAAATAATTGTTTAGATTTGCTGTTGAGAACGGCAGAGGTGAAAAACAGGTTGGCTGACAGATATTTTATCACAGTAGTTAACAGATCTGTGGTGTCATGGCAGCCAAATAGCCAGTGCATTTTGAGACAGCATTAAAAGTTGACGTATCTAAAATGGTTTTTTATTACCCTATGCTGGTTTTATGATTTCTTTTCTTAAGCTTCATTGCAGGTGTTTATTTTTCTGAAAATTTCACTGGTTTAAAAAAAAAAAAAAAAGTTACGAAATTGTCATAAATACATGATATATTTTGTTTCTTTTTTTTTTTTTTTTTTTTTGTGTTGTTATAAATAATTATTTTTAAAATTTATTTTGAAGTCATAAAATATAATGCATTTTATCACTGGATGTGTATATTTATCTATTCAATTTTGAAAAAAATCGTGAAGTTTTGTGATTCAGACATTGTGATTGAATAGACCGTAATTCATCAAACATTTAAAATAGAATTTTAGGCTTAACTTTACAGAAACTTTGTATGCTGTGTTAAAATATTTTTGGCAGAATAATGCTTACTGTTCACAATGATCGTAATGATGATGATAAAAACTCCAGAACAGTAACTCAACTTTTGAAAGTTTTCTTGGCATTTTTACTTAATTAAATATATTCTCTAATTTGATTTACATTACTTAATAATATGATATATGTAGCAAACTTCTGATTTTATTTCAGTAAAATTCAGAAATACCCATACATTACATTTCCCTAATGTTAATGCAGATACATATCAATAACACCAGTCCATTATCATCTTTTCATTATCTTGAAGTTTTAATTTAATCTTACATAACCCAGTGCCGATTTTTTTTTTTTTATCTTCATTTTTTTTTTCTAAACTGATTTTTCTTATGCAAACTTTTATAAACTAGTCTGGATATTTTTCAAAATTGTCTGAGTAATTTTATTTAAACTTTTACAAACTTGTTTTTTATTTTATTTTATATTTTTTTTTTATTTCTGAATAATTTTATTTAAACTTTCAACTCAACTGTCTTGAATTTTTTTTTTCAGAATTGAATAAACATTTTTTACAGTACTTAGTTTAATGGTGGGAAATTTACCACATTTGTTGATACTTTCCAAAGACAGCATCATAAATGAGCTAGCTTCTGAGGATCATAGTGACCTCTCTCTTATGAATAGGGCATGAATCATATTTGTAACTTTTCTGCCAAACGTTGATGAATGCTACAGTCCTAGCATGACATAACAGATAAACGATTTTATACTTGGAAATGAAGACTTTCATTGGTTATGTAAATGTAGTTTAGCTCCAGGATTAGTTATGTATACATTTCTTTTGCGTCAAATGCTGTTATTACTGTTATTGATGCTGCTATTGCTATTGATAGTAGTGTTGTTGTTCTTATATATGTCTGTCTGTCTGTGTGTGAATGTGTGTGTGTCTGTCTGTCTGTCTCTTTGTATATTTTAGCTAAATCTTCTTTTCCCAGTATGGCTCATATTGTCATAAGTAATTGACCAATGTGACATTGTGAAAACATACACGCATAGTTATATTGAAAACTAATTTAGAAAAAGGCTTACTAGGTTTTAATTCATTC
Source organism: Chrysomallon squamiferum (assembly GCA_012295275.1). Classification (NCBI taxonomy): domain Eukaryota; kingdom Metazoa; phylum Mollusca; class Gastropoda; order Neomphalida; family Peltospiridae; genus Chrysomallon; species Chrysomallon squamiferum. The sequence goes on from CM022667.1 coordinate 2,382,136, forward strand.
AAATATAATTTTTTGTGACTCATAAACATTAATATTTCTTCGGTGGGAATACCAAAAGAGAAAAATAAATGTTTTATTTGAACAACAGAAAATCTTTATACCTCAGTTTTTTTTTTCAGCGTTTACCCAGAAAGATTAACAGTGAATATACATTTTGTAAGAAAAACTGAAATGTCATCATACAATTAATGATTTTCGTTTCACTTAGGTTTCTTTTTTTTGAGTTTACACAGAAAGATTAACAGTGAATATACATTTTGCCAGCAAAACTGAAGGTCAGAATACAATTAATAATTTCATTTCACTCATTTTTTAAAGAGTTTACACAGAAAGATGAACAGTAAATATACATTTTGTAAGCAAAACTGAAATGTCAGCATACAGTTAATAATTTTGTTTCGCTCGAATACCCATGTTAAGTGTGACTGTAGACAGTCTGTGTAAAAATACACTTAATTCACAGCTTGTCAAGCGACTACCAGCTTAGAGTGTAAACACAGGTCGACAAGACTCACCTTGGTGTTTGCGTTTTGATTATTATCTGTCTGCGTCACCTGGTGTCACATCCAACATGTCTGCGATACAGACCCTCTCACATTTGTTGTCATTATGTCCAGCGACACAAACCCTCTCAAAATTGTTGTCATTATATTCTAGGTGTGTTTTATTGTCCCTCGTCCATAATATCAGCTCAGAAGTGGCAATTTACTTTTATAGCCTAGATAAATGTGTTTAATAAGATATCGCAAAAGAAGATCTCTGCAAATAGAATTATCTATCTTGTTTCTAATAATAATATGTTAATACTGCTCTTCTTGATAAAATTTACCATGCTAAGATACTTGCTGTATAATTGATAAGATTTATCTTTTTTTGCTGTTCATTGAAAATATTTAATTTACTTGCTGTTAATTGAGTAGATTGGTCTCAGAATGACATCAGCAGATTTCCACTATTGTCTGTAATTTATGAAAATCATGCCTAATAGCTGGCAATAATTGATTAATGGTTAACAATTGAACAATGGCTTAAGGAAATATTGTTTTTTTTTTTTTAGGTTATAATGATGATGATGGTAATAATAATAATAATAATAATAATAATAATAATTTTAAACCTAATATTTATTAAATTGTATAGATAGCTTAAAGGCATATAATCTTTTGTTTTAGATTGTAATGAGGATGATGGTAATGATAATGATAATAATAATGATAATAATAATACTAATAATACTAATGTAAATCTAATATTTATTGTATTGTATGGATAGCTTAAAGGCATATCAACCAATGTTTTTAGATTGTAATGATGACAAAGGTAATAGTAATAATAATAATAATAATTTCAAATCTAATATTTATTATGTTGTATGGACAGCTTAAAGGCATGTGGAGATTATTTATATTTGTGTGTATTTGTTTTGTGGTTAAGTCTGTGTGTGTGTGTGTGTGTGTGTGTGTGTGTGTGTGTGTCTGTGCTTCATAATATCAGACAAACAAATCTCGGGCTGTATTCAAAAACACTGAAAGCTACATCAAGACCCCTCTGACTTCCCAGTTTGACACACAAACACACAGACCCTGCACTGTTGCCTAGACAACCCAGACCCTCTTACTCTTTACACAAGAAAGATGTGCCTGGTTATATTTAAAAGCTGATTAACATAGAAATACTGAGAAAGAAAAAGAAAAAAAAGATAAAAGTTAAAGCTATTGACCTCTGCTTTGCACAGATTAAACTCTCAGAGTTAAATGCTTAATCCTGTAGCCTGGGGTTGAAATCCAATTTCTGTTCCCCATTCTGTATAACTAACCTACTTTTACATTACCTAACTTGGTTTTGTTAAAACAACAATGAGGTTTACATTGTTTGCTCTGATTTGTGTGCATGAGAACATCAGAGAATAATAATTGTTATGAAAACAAATGACCAGTGTTTTTAAGACTGACTTTAAATCACGTATGTTATTATTATTATTATTATTATTATTATTATTTTAAAAGGAACTGGAAGTTTGCTTTATTGTTTCACTAAAGCATGTGAACATAAATTCTGAACACAAACATTTTGTTTCTCCAAATTTTGAAAATCAGAATTAAATCTGTTTATTATTATTGATCTTCTTTTTATTTGTATTTGGTACAACGGTCTTCAGTTAAAGAGTAACTCATCCAGAAAGTTTCTTTGTTATGAGCTTTAATATTTATGTTTATTTAATACCTATTATTTCACTTTATTCTTTCCATTCTTTCTGAAACAACAATAAAAACAAGAACAAAAATCCATTATTGTGAGTTTCTGTCACTTCGTGAACAAGTCTTCTATTATTTGTTTTGTTGATTCCCATTGCCTTCGGCTATTGTTTGCTTTTCAGTGTGACATCTGGTTTTTCAAATCCATACATAATCTTCTTTATTTAGTGTTTACACACAGACGTATTATTTTACTTACAGTTAGTTGTATGAAGTGTGTGTGTATCTTTGTTTACTGAACATTATTTTGTTGTTAAGTACCTTGTTTTATTTATTTATTTATTTATTTATTTATATGATTATTATTTTTTTTTTGTTTTGTTTATTTACTTGTATATGTTATTGTAAAGTGTATTTTTTTTTTTTTTTTTTTTTTTATTTGCTTTAGTACTGAATCAGCTGTTTTACTGGAGATAGTTACAGTCTAATTCTTCTGTTATTTTAACATTTGTGGCTTCAAATGGCCAAAAATAAAGAAAAATAGATAAAAAAATTATCTGTATGTTTTATATTGTTGCCAATCATGTTGGCTACAATTATAAATTTTAATTTTATTTCAGTAGTGTAAGTTCCACAGGGTCAAATGTAAAGGTCAAGGTTATGAAGATTTAATTATAGGTTATTGTAAAAAAAAATATTCATCCAAAATCGAGTAATAGCAAAATCTGAGGATTAAAGATGATACTTGATTGAAATTAGCAGCACAGAGTGAGGTATATGTTAAAAGATTCTTAATAGTAATGCATATCACTGTTCTTTTTTGGAGGGTTGGAAAAGATATTAAGCTGAACGTCCTTAAATATTTTATATAAACAAAATAATATGATTGATAAAACAGTGGTTATGAACAAAGTCAATGTTTATTTAGCTCAGTAGGAGAATGATCCCATGTGCATTTTGTTTTTTAGGCCAGTACATTTAACCATCAAACTGGTCATGCTCAGTAGGATGTATCCATTTTGTTTTGTATCCAGCGCAATGAAATTTTATACCTGTATCATACAAAAACATAAGCTGACAGTAATCCAGTCCATAGTTCATATTGTAAGACAACACCTGCATTTATGAGGTGGTCTTATTTAACAATTTTTTTTTTTGTCATCATGTAATTAAGATCTACTTAAGTACCAGTATTATAATTTATATTTTTAGAATGGTCTTTGGCAGGTATATATAACTATCTTATCTACTCAAGTAGAGCCACTTTAATGTATAGGTATTATAAAACATAATGGCATGTGTCAGATATTATAATTACTGTATATACTCTGGTATTAATATTGTAATTTACAGTATCAGAAAATAGGTGACGTTTTATAATAATTATGTTTCAGATATTATAATTATCTATCTGCTCAGGTATTAATATTGTTATTTATAAGTATTTGAAAAATGTTTATTTTTTATTTTTTTTAAGTTATTTGTCAAAAAAACAAAACCTATTGTGATGTTTTCAAGTAACTGATACTCTAATTTGTGTAAAAAAAAAATTTTTTTTTTTTGTAATTGCAACTTAATTCTAGTTTAAATTATTTTATTTAAAACACAATAGGCATTGGTTACTGAATATTTTACTTATTAATTCAATTAGTATGAATTAAATTCTTAAGATGTTTTATTTTTATTTTATTATTCTTGGTAGAGGCTAAATAAATTATTATCCTAAACCATCAAACAACAACAAAAAATTTCATTTTATATATTAATTATGATTACATAAATAATATTCTGCTACTTTCATCAGGTTTTTTTTTTGTGTGTTTGTGTAAATAAACAAAATGTTAGAACCCTTAAGTAAAAAATTTGCCATCTTGGTTTACTAACAAGTTTGTAAAAGCAGTAAATGAAGAGTTGATATTAAATGTTATTAATATATTCATTTACTGGTAATGACGTTATTATCTGAGAGCCAGATTCACAAAAGACATCTTAAAAAATTGAAATATTGAATATACGTGTGGAACAAGAAGATAATAATTTAGTAAAGAAATATATCAGAGGAAAAATGGCAGCATCCATCAGACTGCAAGATAACAATATTTTATTGTTTTTTATTTTTATTTTATTAGTATAGATTGTCTGCCAGGCATAAATGTAACAATAAAGTGGAAGTACAGACAATGTATTTTAATAATTTTGTTGTTCTTTAGGAATTTCTTAACAGTAACTAAGATGTCCATGTCTTAGGTATTTCATAACATTAATTAATTAATAGGTAATACCCATAAAGGCATGGATATACTAATAGCCTTTTTTTACACTGATATAATTTTCAAGTTGTCATACAATGTAACATTGATTTTTTTTTTTCTGTTTTAGGGAGGAACACCGGTTTGGGAGGATTTTACTTACAAGGCAACAAAATTGCATTCCTCTCTCAAGTAAGTTAAAAAAAACATCAACAATAAGACTTGTAGATGACATAGCCAAAACCCCCCAAAAAAAAACAATTATGTATGTGTATAGAATTTAACTTACAACTCAAATATTCTCTAGACTCATACACAAACATACACATGTCTACATCTAGATATATATATATATATGGGATGTGTGTGTGTGCGGGGGGTGAATAAAATGTATGTATGTTCACACACACACACACACACACACACAGATATGCACCAGTCTGTTGTAATATTAAGGTAAATATTAAGGTTTATTTACGATCTCACATTTTGGTTTTTATATTCTAAAATCAGTTTGAAAACAAAACATAACAGTTCAGTTCAATATAATGGTGTCATGGCAGCCAAATAGCCACTGACTTTTCAAAGAATTGTTGAAAAAAATCTAATTCTCAGTAAACTTGTTCTGGAAAAAATTTCAAAAAAAAATACCAGCATTAAATGGTCCAGTATGTTTTCAACATAATATATACCTAGGACCCATTTTTTTTACCGACACCTTTTGATAAAGGTAACGATACTTGGGATAAAATTACACACAGAGAGTTCACCTGTCAGGTATCTTTAAGCTTACCTGTATAATCTTATCTATATATTATTAGGTTGATGTTCCTGAAATAAAAGTTAAAACTGGGTCAGGTGATAACTGGGTACACATTAAAAGATCGATTGCCTGTCATTTGTTCCACCACTCCTTCACAAATCTAGTTAGCTTCATTATGTAGAAAAATTTATATTTACACGTAATAACCTTATTAAATTTGAAACTTTTAGTTCACATACAAATGCACAAATAAGGTAATATAAATTGGACTTAGTGGGTATAAAGTTAAAGTAATACAATATGTAAACCATATGAAACTTATGACTAGTCCTAATAACTGTTTTTGTATGTGTTACTTCAGTTTGAAACACAAATACTAATAGGTCATTGTGATATGAATTAGTATTAAAATTTAGTTGAAAGATTTAATAAATGAGTGTGTGTGTGTGTGTGTGTGTGTGTGTGTGTGTGTGTGTGTGTGTGTGTGTGTGTGTGTGAATTGTGGATCATTAAGTCCATCCAAGTTAACTAACAATGGATTCTAACTGATTTGCTGAGTCATTAGAAACTCATTATTACAACTCTTTAATTATTCACCAGGTAATGATTATTATCTTATAACACATAATTATTCAAATCAACTTCAAAGGAGATGATTATTCAATCTGTTAAATTGCTTCAAAGTAAATGATTATATCATTCCTTCTGTTAATTCTTGGACGATCGTTATTCAGTCCCTTCAAAAGATGATTTATTGAACTCTTTGAACATTCTTGAAGTTGATGGTTTTACACCTTATTTAAAAATATTATTTTTGCAGCATTCAGTTAGGTTACATAATAGTTAATCAATTATATATTACCTATAGAATAAATAGTTAAATACTACCATAGAGATATTCTTTTATTTTACCACTGCATATCCTGTAATTAGTCCATCATTTATTAATTTACTTACTGTATCATAATAATTCATAATCTCCCTGCATAACAGATATATATAAAGGTCATGCAGATGATTTGATTATAGTTATTTATCATTAATTATTTTTTCTCTCCCTACTACACATCCCATGATTGATCCCTCATCATTTATTAACTTACTAGTTAATCATTATTTTTATTTTTAATTATAATATTCAAAATATTCAAATTATTATATTTTTTCTACTCTACTTCATCATATTATCATCCAGCCATTCCATTATCATACAATCTCAACAGCTCAGTGAAAACAAATGTTGCCCATATTTTGTTTCTGTGAAACGTTTGTCCTGTGTACACACACATCTCTGTAGAAAGTTACTGATAGAGTATGAAAACAGAGTATTAATGATGACAACCACTTTTCTCTTGTTATGGCTGTCATCAGTATATAACCATTACAAAATGCTGAAGTATCATTCTACTCATTCATTTATTGACAGAATAGTGTAATAAAATCTCACTTCAGAAAGTTACTGATAATGGTGTATACATTCAGAATGATGATGATAGCAGCTACTTTCCACTTATTACATAAGAAGATGTTTCACTGATAACTAATAATAATTAAACTAGTTCATTTATTAACATAATAATTTGATCTTTTCTCACTTCAGAAAGGTACTGATATATTATATAAAGACAGTGTGATGATAGCAGATACTTTTTTCTCTTATTATATAAGAAAATATTTCATTGATAACTAATAATGATTAAACTACATGTCGACAGAATAATTTGATCTTTTCTCACTTCAGAAATGGACTGATATATTATATAACTTAGAGGGTATCATTATGGCATTGGCAGATATTTTCCTTGCATTATATAAGAAAATATTTCATTGACAACTAGTAACCATTATAAAATGTTGAGGTATCATTAAACTTGTTTGTGTATTGTTATAAAATCTAATGTCATCATTTTTCACTTCAGAAGGATACTAATAGTTTATAAAAAAACAGAATAATAGTGGCAGCTACTTTTCTCTTATCATTATAATATATATATATATATATTTCATTGACAGCTAATATCAGTTATAACATTTTGAAATATCATTGACACTGTTATACAGAATAATGTGACTGTTTCTCATTTTGTTTCAGGACCACTTTGATTGCTATTAGTGCATTCCTGGATGCATTTCAGAAGATTGCTGATCTGGCGACTGGTTCCAGAGGTAAGTGATACAGTACTTCATTAATGAGAGCATCTTCCTGAGGAAAATTACTTTACCATAATGGTTGCATCATTTCATACCTTTTAGAAATGGTTACGTCATTAAGGGAATATTTGTTCTACGGAAAATCACATTACATAATGTACAGTACCGTGACTTTTCTAAAATTGTTTTGTCTGCAGTGGAGATCTATTAACTAAAACAAAGTTTTTTTATTTAAATTTTTTTTATTTTTTTGTGTGTGTGTTTTTTACATTTTTTGAGAAAATGAAAAATGAAACATGATTATCGTAAGCATGCATGCATACACACACAGAGACAGACAGACAGACAGAGAGATTTGGATGACTGGCCACCTGGTACAGACAGACAGATAAAAATATATGTTTACTGTTGCACTTTGTCACATACACATATGTAACATTTGATTGTGATAGATGAACGTGTTTACAAGTTCTAGAATTTCAGTTTTGTTGAGAGCACAGAAAAAAACAGAAAAAACAAACAAGCGTCTCTCATTAAAATACTTGTTAATTTGAAAGCATTTTTTATTATTATTATTATTATTATTATTATTTATCATCCTATTCTTTTATACTTTCTATGTCAAACACCAGCATTCAACTTTTTTTTTTTTTTAATTAAAAAAGTAATTAATAGAAATCTATCGACAGCTCTGTATCATAAAACAGAACAAACAAGACTCAAAATTACTGTTGAATCCTGTATTCCATTTTCTAGTATTGATGTTTCCTGCAGTGGAAAGTTAAAACCTCTGCTTGGATTTCGTCAGGTTTCATTTTCACTGTAAATTAATTACTTTGCTCACTGTAGAGAATGTTGTTTAAAAATTCCTTTCCAGCAATATAGCACAAACAAAGGACTTAAAAATTTAAAAATAATAAAAAGGAAAAAAATGATGATGGTGACATTATGTCTGAAAGAAAAAAAAAATAATAATAATAATTAGTTAACATGTAGTTAAAATTTCAATAATTTCTGTCGAATTAGTTGCAGGTTTCAAAAAAAAAAAAAATGTTTATTATTTTGGAATTTTTTTAAAAACATTTTTTTGAAGTATTATTTGAAATTAGACAACTGACATTCCCATTACCATCACAGAAAAAAACCCACCCCAAAACCTCACCTATTCTCAATACCATTATAATCACATTCTGCAAACTGGTATTGTCAGAGATAGGCCAAAAAAAAAGAAAGAAGAAAAATTATTAGAAGTAAAAATAATAAAATTATTTTGATATTTGAATTCTTATGCGGCTCATTTACTTCGGAAATGAATTATTTTGCAATGCTTTTGAACATTTCCTTTCGACCATGTTTGTGCAGCATCGTATAGAAAAAGAGAGTAATTGTCTACAAGATGCATTGCCAGCTTTAAAAGGCTTATGTTCCAATCTTTGCTCAGCTAAAACAGATTCCTTAGAAGAAGCATAATCAAATATGGTTCGATCCCTCAGGCTTCATTTGGCGTTGAACTTGCCAGAGTTGAAGTGCAGCCTTTGGAAAATCTTAATGTGAAGAGATGTGTTTCTTTTTACATACCAGCAGATCTGGGAATGTTCACTTTTAATTTAAATTTAAAAAAAAAAAAAAAAAATAAAATAAAAAATAAGACAACTTCATGTTTTTTTTTTTTTTTATACTGTTGATGTTAGTTGTCACTTTTCTTGTAATATTTGAAATTGAGATTTATTTTGAATGTTTGTGTTTTTAAATTTTAATTATTGTTTTGTGTTTGTAATTATTTTTAATCTTTAATACTGAACTCAGGGATGGAAAGTATTAAAACTATGGCAAAAGCTTAAGAATTATAACCTTGTTTTTTAAAATATAATGATAATTTGCTAGATGTTCTTTTGGCTGTTTTAACTCTTATAAAGAGACCCTTTTAAGATTTACAAGATTACTGAGCAGATAGTCACTAGACAAATTTACAAGATTATTTAGCATTTCTACAAGTCACTAGTCAAATGCACGTGACTAGCTTAGTCACTAATGAAAGTTTCAGGATTACTTAAGTCACTATTAAAATTCATTACAGCATTATTTAGTAATCCCATCTAATAAGTAAGTCAAATTTACAAGGTTACTTAGTACTTCTAATAATGTTACTTAAGGCGGTGAAAAATGTACACGCAGTCACATTATTAATAACATGGGGAATTGGCTGCCACCGTGGCTGCTTTAATCATACAGAGTGGGCCTGTCGGTCCATTCCAGATGTCCAATCAATAACCAGTGGCCATCTTTATGATGCAGAATTCACATCGGGCGTTACACATGGCCATGACTGATCAAGTCATAAAATCAGCCAGAAGCCAAGAGTTATGTAATAAACCTAGTGTCATGTTTTGTTACCATGCCAGAGGATTTCTAATATTCACACCGAGATTGTTTGTGACATTTAATATATAAAATAACTTCAGATTAAAAAAAAAAAAAAAAAAAAAAACAACATAAAAAAAATAAATAAAAATGAAATAAAAATAAAAGGCTGATGTTAATATTTGGTGTTATTATCTTGAAACAAAGTGGAAGATGTTGTGTTTAACGTTTTGTTAGATTTGTTGGCCGTAAAGAGAAATTTGAATTATAAAATTTAAATTACAAACAATACAGTTGCTGTTCTTACAAAATTTAAAAAAAACACCAAGAAACTGATTCATTATGTCTATCTTTCAGTGCTTGCATTTTTCAGTTTTTGTTATGTCTGCTTGGAGCATGATTATTTCAGGAGCATTCCTTCACTGCACAAAGCTAGCCCTGTTAACATTGTTTCCCCTTTTTCTTGGGTTGCTTAGCAACAGCGTATAATCCTAAGATGGCCATCAGTATCGTAAAAGTTATCAGTAGTTTGTCATTAAGTAGTTTCGGTTATTTTAAACTTGGGTAAACATTTACTGTATAATGGCTCACTGTTTGAAGAGGTTTAAAATTAGAATTTTTCAACAGTTTCCTTTGTTTTGTTTCAATCAGTTGTTTTTAAGTTGTATCTGTGTTTTTGAAGAAGAAAACACTGAACGATTGTTTTATATTTTGTTTTGAGTTTTCTGACATGGTCATATTTTGTATTATTGGTTGAAAAAAGTATAAAAGTGTTATTTTTGAATATAATAATGGAAAACTGTTTTAAATAAAGAAAACTGTGTATATGTATGTGTACATGTGAATGTTTATTGCCATGCATAGTTCATTAGTTTGAGGAGGATTTGTGTATGTGTGTGTGTGTGTGTGCACATGTGCATGTGTGTGTTTTTGAGATTGTCATAATGAATTAATCTTTAAAAAAAACAAAAACATTTGATATTTTATCTAATAAGAGTAATAACTTGACATAAATAGTTTGGTTTCAACCAAATTAATAACAATAAATTTTATTTTTAATTAATAATTATCTCAAGAAAATATTTTATTATTTAATTATTTTTGTTATATTTTATTATTATTAAAATTATTATTTTTTAATATATATTCTGTTGCCATACAGTAACAATCTAGTCTGCAGATACACACAGCATAAATACACTCTTTTTGATTAGTAGCATGCAGTAAATTCTTAATTGCATTTTTTCTCAACAGGACGTGGTCTGTTTTAATTATCGGGCATGGAAAAAGTTCGGGTCATAACAAAGACTGATATATTAAAATTTTATGTTCATTATAAATAAAGCCTGGACATGACAGTTAACATTTTTAGAAAAGTCGGTTGCTATAGCAGAAACTTGGTTGGTAGCTAAGCTATAGTAGTGTGGTGATCTGGTATTTGATTTCGGAACGTTTCAAATAACCTATCCGATACTGACAGTTTATAATTTATCACTTTTTTGGTGTGGTCTTTGGTTATTTATCTATTTCATAGTAACAGAATAATATACTAGCAGCACAGCTGGTTGGTACCATCTGTTTAGGAAATGTTAATATTTTTATATATATATATGTATGTATGTATGTATGTATTTGTTATCAAAATTTATTATCAGTTATAAAAGTCCTTGTAAGTAAAATGATATACGTTTGTTGTTAATCAGATATGACACAGCCAGAAGCAAAAGCAGGAAAGCACATAATTATATATTGGTAAATGAATTTGTGACTGTTTTAATTATGAATTTGTAATAATATAGAATTCTATACTGATTATTAGGCAATCAAAGAAACAGCTAGAAGATGTATATTACATTGTTTTAAATGATATCTTAATCTTAAATATAACAAAATGTTTAATTTAAAAAAAAAAAAAAAAAAAAAAAAAAAAATATTCAACCAGTTTTGTTTTGCTAGTTTTTGGAATGGATTTTGAATAAATGGTAGGTTCTTTTTATGCTACTTACCATATTAAAAACAAATAAGGAGAGGACGTTGAATGAATTGCATTCTCATTTTGTCTTATTTACAACATTTAAATCCGAAACATTTACGTATAATTATTGTAGCCCTATTAAATTAAGCATATGTTTGGCAAAAAAATACATATTTCTGATATGGATTTTTTTTTTTTTTTTCTGAAATTTAAAGGTTTTTATTAATATTTTCTGATGCCAGATAATTTAATAGATGTTCCTCCTGTGGGGATCTCTTGGTTATCAGCTATCTTTAACAATATTTAAAAATGTTATCTCATGATGTCTCCAGTCTCAGCACATTTCAGCAAACTGGAAAACCATGTTCGGTGTATTTGCCAAGTATTTCAGACAGTTATCTCACAGCTGTTTTATCAGCAAGGGTTGAAGAGTGGCACTATTTTTCAAAAAAAAAAATTTTTTTAAATGCCATATGTATGTATGTATGTATGTATGTGTATGTGTGTGTTTTGTGCAGTGTTTATGAGGTATGCGGTTTTGGAAAGAGGCAGGATAATTTTAAAAGATTTATGGCCATGTTCTTCAAGGATGAAAAATTCAAATTTATAGTCACGTTCTTGTTACTAATGTGAAATTTGTATAACGTGTGGAGAGAGAGAGAGAGAGAGAAGGAGGGAAGAATCCAGAAATGGGCATTCTTGCAGTCAGATAACCTAACAGTTATGAATTCCTGGAGCAGTAGAACATTTGGTTTATTATTTATTACAGACTCTGCTTTCTGAAGTTTTTTGCTTTCCTGTTTTTTAATTCAGGACTGAATGTTGTTAAAATCTGTTTATTCCAATTATGGGAATAATAAATAAAACGAATGCTGATCCCAAAACACTACCACATGCATGAACATGAATGAGCACAAACACCAGGAAATAAACAAGCAAGGACACACACACTCAGACAGGCTTCTCTCTCTCTCTCTCTCCCTCTCTCTCTCTCTCTCTCTCTCTCTCTCTCTCTCTCCCTGTCCTGATCACAGACACTACTTAAAACAATCTCTAGATAATTGTCAGTTAGATGATCCTGGTTGAAAGCATGCTTCAAACTGAACCGGTAAATCGATAAGGAAAACAAATACAAGCTGCAACCAACATGTTACAGTGATTATTTGTGTAAATAACTATTACCTATACACAGTAAGATCATTAGTATGTATTTATGCCCTGTGTTGACTTTGGTGAGTGATGCATGGTCTCATCTTAAAACAAAAACAAACCAAAAAAACCCCACATTTACTTGGTAAATGGTTTTAGATAAGTAATGATTACAGAAGTGGAATTAATTCCAAGATGATTAAATATTTTATTTAAATGATAAAATATATATAATAATAAATAGCATGAGTGGATTAATGAATAACAGTTGCAGTTTTTGAAGGTGATCTTTGTTTTTCAATTATAAAAAAAAAAAATGAGAAAGAAAAGAAAATAGTGATACGAAGAACAGGACAGTAATGACTAGAAATGTTATTTGTTGAATTTATTTATTAAAATATTTGGTATATGTCCTCACAATTATTTTACATTTAATTTCATAACATAAAATAATAAAACTGATTATAATACAATAAAGTAATGGAGTGCAGTGTTTGAATAAAAGGTACTGGTAAAAACACCCCTGTAATGCAGTCACAGATCTGGCCATGATTAGTTTTTGTCATTGGTGTTTGGAAGTTGTTATTTTAATCATGAGTTTGGGCAGTTCTGATAAAAGCAGACCATAAATTTGATTATTTGATAAAATATAGTTTTACCTCTTGGTTCTGTTTCTGAAGTTAAAGCTCATAAAATCTGTATAGAAATTATTCATGGTATAAAATATTTGAAGAATCTTTGTCAGTGATTCCAGAATCTTTTTGGTGAATACGTCTTCTTAAGAAAACAATGATTCAGTTTAAGCTGTTGGGGGTTTTTTGTGGGTCTTTTTCATTTTTTTTTTTATCATTTTCTTTTTGTTTAATAAACAGAAGAAAGAAAAGCACCATGATAAATTCCACTTGGACTGGTTATCACCAGGATTTTCAAATTAGTTTTAGGACATTCATTGTTCCATGATAAGGCTGATTGATGGCATAGATGTTTTTTTGTTGGCGGTTGTTTTTTTTATAAATAAAAGTACTCTTACATATTACATAGTCTGGATTTTATAACAGGCTGTCAGAAAACATTAAACAGATATGTTTTTGTATTTCATGGCCAATGCGTTCTGACGCAATGCGTGAGTAATTATGTTTTGCACAAATGGTCATTAGAACACATTATCTGGAAAGAAGAGGTAAAAAACAGATAGCAGTTTTGTTTTCTGCAGACACTCAGTCTGAAACCAGTGCAACTTTTTATCAACATCGCACAATGTCTGATTATAACTTTGTCTGGGTTCAATTGTTTGTTTTGGCAGTTTACTTTGCGAGTTAATGGATTCGGAAATACTTGTACATAATAAGTTAGTTGTTTGAAACTCATTTCAAGACCTTTTTTGTTATCTTTCTCTCTCTCATTTGAAGATTTTTACATTTTCTTTTTCTCTCTCATTTGAAGATTTTTACCTTTTCTTTTTCTCTCTCATTTGAAGATTTTTACATTTTCTTTTGGCTTCTCATTTGAAATTTTTTTACATTTTCTTTCTGTCTCTCATCTGAAGACTTTTATGTAATCTTTCTCCATCATTTGAAGAATTCTACATTATCTCTTTCTCATTTGACAGCTTGGGTTATCTTTAGCCATCTCTTTTTACTTATTTTCTTTCATTCCTTTTCTCTTGTTTCTGTTTTTCTTCTTCTTCACGGTTTTATCTTCTCTTGTATGTGTTGTATTTCTGTTAAAATTAAAAGTAAAGGTTTTGAATGTGTGTTTGTCAAAAATAAACTGATAAAACCCAGTACCGGCTCTCTGTCAATGTATCAGTCCATCTCACTTTAGTAGTTAAAATTCTTTATTATATTAATTTTTTTTAATTATTATAATTTTTAAATTATTTTTTTTATGCTTTTTCTCTTATTTTTGTTCAGTATCTTTTATCTGTTCTGTTTATGCTTTAATATTTTATCATTCTTTTTTTTTTACCAGTATGAAAACCTGGCTGTGTAGAGAAGATGATTATTTCGCTGTAAATAGCAGCATCTAGTAAAATAAAGTGATTGTACGGCTAGGTAAATGACTGCCTAATGACTCCATGTACAAAAGGAACAAAATCTCCTATTGTGTGTTTTGAAGATAACACAGATCTGAATACTTCACACTACAAATTATGCTGCATTTATTAGAAACTGAAAGGTCAGAGTAACATGATCTATACAAATTGGGGAGTACTTTGTGGCAGGGTGATTTGACATGGCTTGAAATGTGTTTGAATTTGAGATAGGTGTAATAATCATTTAACCTTTTTAGTTCAGGAAATATGAAGTACTGTAAAGTAGTGGTTTATGTGTGTGTGTGTGTGTGTGTGTGTGTGTGTGTGTGTGTGTGTGTGTTTACTGTATCTGAGAGAGAGCAAGAGAGAGACATATAGAGGGACAGAGAGAGAGAGAGAGAGCACTGCGTCTGCTGATTGCAGATATTATTTTTTCATTATGTTCACATTAATTCTTATTTTCTTAGTGACTGTTATTGAGTCATAGCCATGCATATCTTTAAATAAGAAAAAAAAAAAAAGAGAATGTTTTGGGTGTGTTCAGAAATTTCTTAAATAAACATTTCTTCCTTTTACACTCGCATATATTGAAACTAGAAATAAATTTAAATTTTTTTTTTTTTTTTTTAAATTTTACAAAAAAATATTTTGATTCAACAAATATCACAGCTGACTCAGTTGCGGTTTTCTCCAAAGCATTAAGACGTAATTATAGGTGTAACATGCTCGCCTGAGGCTTGAAAGGTGGAGGCATGGAACCCTTCTAATGACTGTCTAGTTATTTATTTAGACATGCACACAGTCCTACAAGTGAGCTGTGGAGGTGTTC
Source organism: Chrysomallon squamiferum (assembly GCA_012295275.1). Classification (NCBI taxonomy): domain Eukaryota; kingdom Metazoa; phylum Mollusca; class Gastropoda; order Neomphalida; family Peltospiridae; genus Chrysomallon; species Chrysomallon squamiferum. The sequence continues at coordinate 2,397,843 of CM022667.1, forward strand.
ATTACAGTGTCTGCCCGAGGCTTCAAAGTTCACAGGATCAAACCTCGCTAATGAACATGTTGAGTTATTTATTTAGACATGTGGAATCGTATAAGCAGGATGTAGTGCTGCTTTTTTTTTTTTTTTTTTTTTTTTTTTATTTCAGGTGACAGGATTTCTCCTTTCTGTCAGATCCATTAATGTTTAGTTACTGGTAGGATATTAAAGTGTATTACTGAATACGTTTGGTCTCAAGTTTATTGTTTCTAATGGCTCTGTTGTGTTATTTATTTTCAACTGCCCAGGTCTAGGAAGGCCCAGAATTGGTAGACACTGACATTTTTACTTGGCATTAGGCTGCAAGATCTATTGTTCCTAACAGCTACATTGGATATTTATTTATTTACAGCTGCAAAGGTATAAGAAGAGCCAATTTCAGTAGACTGAAGATTTTAAGTGAGCTTGCGTTGCAGGATCTATTCTACATAATGGCTCTATAAGTATTTTTTTTTTTTGACTGTTGCAGAAGTTTTGAAAGAGCCAATATTTGTAGACATTGATGTTTTTACTAAGCTTTGGGTTGCAGGATCTGTTCTTCCTAATAGCTCCGTTGAGTTAATTTATCTAAAAACTGCAGAAGTGTTGAAATTTACCAATGTTTGTAGACACTGAAGTAGTTACTGGGCATTAGGTTTCAAAGTCTATTCTTCCTTAAACCTCTGTTGAGTTATTTTATTTCCAAGTGCTGAGAAGTGAGATACAGGACTGCAAAAACATTGGCAGACATTGAAATGCATTGATAAATTTATTACATTGTTTATTAAGTCTTTGGTTACAGGATCAGTTCTTCTTAATGGATATTTTTGGTTACGTATTTTAGAATGGCAGAACTGTAATAGTTTTTGTGTGTTCGAGATTTAATGGGTCGTAAGTTCATTTCTTTTAAATGGATAAGCTATGTGGTTGTTTTTTTGTTGTTTTTTTAAATGCAAAGCTGTTGTAGTGAATTTGGGATTGTTTGAACAGATCAGTTTATGCAGTTTGTACAGTAAATATGTTCTTGGTATCAAGGATAAGTTCTGAAAAATTTAAGAATTTATTTATCCATCTCTGCTACACATGAGTGAGTTACAATTACAGATTTTTTTTTTTTACTGATTTTAAACTGTTTGCCTACGGTATAAAACAACATGGTCACCTGATATATTGTTAACTTCATAACATATGATTTTGTCCAAATTTTAGGTTATTGGCCTGGGGTATGAAACTTAGTTTTCAGCTTATCTGTGATTCTGAATAAAAAAAAAAAAACAGTAGATGGATAAAAATAACATCAGTTGTTTTTTTTTAAATGTTTTTGCTTAAGGCATGCACAATGGGTTATGTGTCAGTTTGTTTTCAAACTGCTTTTATTGTATAGCAACACTTTACAAATATGATAATCTTATTTTTCCATGATTCATGAATTATTATGTGTAAAAAAAAAAAAAAAAATTAATATTTTATAACTGAAAATAAGCAAAGCATTTCTGACTGGTTAATCAAAAACTACATTCATACATACGTTTCACACATACATATACACTCCTGCATTCATATATAAATACATACATACATACATACAGGTACATACACACATGCATACATACATTTATACATAGTACGTATATATGCATACA
>CM022667.1:2404500-2462000 GCA_012295275.1 Chrysomallon squamiferum
GTCCATGTGTTACACATTCACATGTGATGTCTCTGTTGAATGTTTGTGTACGTAGACATTGCATTGGGTTTATTTCCTTGTGATATAACTGAATCTTTAATTCAGAATAAAGATTTTTATTTCTAATTTTATAATTTAAAAAAAAAAAAAAAAATTTTGTATTATCATATTGAATCTCCATATGTTAACATTTGATCTCATTTGTCTGTGTTGAGTGACGTGCATGCAGAAGTTGCACTGGGATGTTTGTCATTCTGATTGAACTGTTAGCGCTGTTTCTGAATAAAGAATTATTATTATCATCAATCATTCTTTTCTATTATTATTATTATTATTTTATTTTTTTTTTTTTTTTTTTTGAAATATCACTTCTGCTAAACATTATTTGTCATTGGCTTTAAGTTTGGTTTACTTCACTGTAATATAACTGAATAAAGCCTTCAATTTTTTTTTTTTTTTTTTTAATTGTACCTATACTGCTGCTATGAGTTATTGTTCTACAGGATTCTGTATGTTACATATATGGACATCAACAATCAGTGTAGGTGTTGCATTGGGAATTTTCATTCTAATATTCATCCTGTATTTCTGTCTAAAAGAATAAACATCTATATATATATATTATATATATATTTTTTTTTTTGGTGCAGGTTCCTCTGCTAATGATACATTATTTCACAGGACTCTCCTCCATGTGTTAGACATTTGCACGTTGGTGTCTGCGCTGAGTGACATACATGTAGATGTTGCATTGTCTGGATGGTATTTACTGCTGACCTTTCTGCTGTGTTTTTACAGCATGCGCACACACAGCTTTTTGTCACACCTGGGCTTAATTATCAAATCCTCAATAAGCCATATTGTGTTCAGTGCAGAACAATTGACTCGAAGTCTGTGTGATACGCTTAAAGTCTCTTGAACTTGTATGTTTTGTGTGTGTGTGTGTTTTTTTTGTGTGTGTGTGTGTGTTTTTGTGTGTGTGTGTTTTTGTATGTGTGTGTGGTTTTTTTTTGTGTAAGTATATATATGGTTGACTGCATTACTAGTTTATTGCAAGTATGTTTTTCTTTTTTCATCTTATTTTTTTGTAAAGTTATGTATACTAGAGCCAAATTTCTGTCTGCACAAGTAATCACATAATGTGTTAGTCTGCACACATTTCTGTCTGCATATATATACACACACACACACACACACACACACACAGAGAGAGAGAGAGAATAAATAATAATAATAACTGTTTGCTTTGAACAGAATAACAGTATAAAATATTTCTGAATAAAATGTCATTCCTCTGACATGTTACTGATCACAGTATTTTCTAAGATATCTTCAATTGTTTAGCTTTAAAACTGATACCGTCTTATTAAACTATCATATTAAACCCATTGTACCCTATCTCAGTATCATTAGTATTAATAATTTAACAGCATAGTGTTTTGTTTTGTACATGGATTGGAACAGAATTGCTGTTATCTGCTCCTTTGTTCCCTCAAAAAAATAAAAAATTTTAACATGCTGTATGATGATCTGTTGATATGAAGATGATAATCTATATAATCTTTGTAAAGGCTGTATTCCCAGTCCCTGTAATTGTATGATACGATATTGAGATACATGTACACACTAAATTCTATACAGAACCTTTGTAGATCTGCTAATAACATTTTTTTTTCTCCCAAGTATTTTGTTCTGATAACATCTGAATGCCATTTTTTTTTTTTAAATTTAAAATTTCTTTTTTAAACACAACATAAATAAATAAATATATATATATAAAGAACTAATTTGGTTGACTGCGTTGCTAATTTATTGCCAGTGTGTTTTTCTTTTTATTCTTTATTTTGTTGGGTTTTTGGGTTTTTTTTTGAAAAATTGTATTATATATATATATATTTTTGTCTGCACACGTAATGTGTTAGTCTTCACACATATTTTTCTGTCTGCATAAGTAATGTGTTCGTCTGCACACATATTTCTGTGTGGGCACATTCTGCATACATAGTTGTACTGTAATTGCTGTTATTTCCTCACTTTCTAAATTCCACATCTTCTGTTTGTTCTTTCTTATTACTCATTCTTTCTGCATTTTCTTTTCAGTTTTCTTTTTGCACTTTTCTTCTTTTTTTTTACTATTCTTTAATTTTTTTCTTCTTTTATGATTTCTTTTCTTCTTCCACCCACCCCCCTTTTGGTGTTGTGTTTTTGACTCACTTCCTGTTCAGTGTTTTGGTTTCATTTTCTTTGCATGTTGCATAATGCAAGAACATTAACATTGTTTTCAAGTCTGAGCTAATGTGTTACTTTTGTCAATAATGTTTCCTTGTCAGGCATACGTTAGTTATGAATACTTCAGAGCATGCAGCAGTAATAATAATAATATTAATAATATATCATGTCTAATGCTAATTTTAAGACCTTTAAATGTCATTATGTCATGAAACAGTTTTTATTATTTTTTTTTTTTTTTTTTTTTATTTTATGAAGCTTCAATAGTATTTATGAAGTTAAGTACAGAAGAATGGTTTGAAAAAACATACACAATTGTAATAGATCATTTCATATTCATTTTTGTAAAAATAATTTTATTTAGCATTCCAGATTCTTTTGCCAGATATTTTATCTTGTACAATGTTTAATTCTACTTCTGAAAGGTTTCCTTTGATGACCCATTTTTCTAATTTCAGTTCAAACCATATTCTTATTCATAAAGCTGTTCTTAATAGCCCTTATCATTTCTCCTTACCAATACCACAAGCATTACCTATCAAATTTGTTGTTATCCTCACCCTCACTCTAATAATGAACTTTTTCACACCCCTAACCTGTACCCATACCATTTGTTATCTACTTTATTGTTTCTTGAAATACTTTCCTTCACTAAACTACAACTTTCTTTTGCAGTTAAATTATATTGGTGTTGAGAGAGTAATTTTCTGTTTCTCTCAGTTTTCATAATTTACTGTGAAGCTCCAGTTTTCCTTAGATAGCTTTCAGGCCCAACTGAAGATGAAAAGAGCAAATCATTTTTACCTGTTGATGACAGATACATCATATTTTTTTCCTATTTGATGAGAGTAGACATATGTCTTGAGTAATTTGGAATACATCACTGAAAATATTTAGATATTTGATAAAAAACAGAGGGAGTCTTTCCTTTTGTTTTAGAAGATATTCTTCACTCACTGAAATGTTTAGCTTTAAAGTCTTAAGTAATGGTTCACATCTGTCTCAGTAGATATTCATTTTAAATAGATGTGTAAACATTTAGACTAAAGAAAACTCCCTTCTAATGACCAGATTATGTTGTGGCCAGTTAGGAATGGATGTTACGTTGAATTCACATTTTTGTATATGAAATATTTGTGATAACAGATTTCTTTTCATTTGAATATATGTCTGATTCTTGATTCATTTCATTCTTTTCAACATCCAGTGCTGAACTATATACTCATTTGAATAACTGTGTCTAAAATATTTAGAATTATTTTGAACCAGATGAAAATCTGAAAGCTAAAACATAGGGAAAAGTTAAATAATTGTCTTCTGTCTGTCTTAAATTGCATATAAGAAGAATAGAGGTGTTCCCACTGAAGAACAAGAAATATATATATAAATAAAAAATAAAGAATTTCCATTCTGTATGTTTTAAAAACAATAGGATAATGACTGCACGTGCAGAAATAATTCTGCAGTTTTGTTTTTCTTCTGCTGTTTTCATTGTATTTCATTCACATGTCTTTTTCTTATCTCTTTCTCACTTTTCTTTTCTTTTCTTTCTTTCTTTTTTTTTTTTTGTACTAGATTGTTCATCTCAGCTGTATGTGAAGAATTGTAGATATAATATGTCCTAGATGATCATGGTTCACTTCAGTTTATTTTGATTAAGTCGTCTCAACTTTGATGTTGACAAGTCTGATAATGAGAATATCTTTTTACTAATATATCTACAAAACCATTTTTTTTTTTTTAATCTTTCATTTTTTTAATTTGTTTTTTGTTTTTGTTTTTTGTAGAAAATATATTTAATATGGCTTTAAACTATTTAAAAAAAAAAAAAAAAAAAAAAAAAAAAAATAATAATAATAATAATAATAATAATAATAATAATATACCCACAAAAAAACCCTCAGAATAATAAGAAATTCCTAGGATATCATCATACAGTTCAGAGTTTTGTTATTGAAGGCTATGTTACTTTTTTTTTTTTTTTTTTTTTTTTTTTTTTTTTTTTTTTTTTTTTTTTTTAATGTTCAAATAAAAAAAAAAAAATTTGACAAACATCTCATCAGAAATCTGCACACACAGGAGTTTTCAATTCGGATGAAATGGTGTTGGATGGCAAATAATAACCATTGAGAAGAGTCATTTTGACAGAACATGCCTGAGGCAGTCTTTGTCCACAGAGAACAAAATGTTCAGTAAATTGAGCCTCATCTCAGTACTGCTTTTATCAATGGATAAACCGGCAATAATGTTTACACGATCCAAAGAAGAGGAAGAAGAAGAAGAAAAAAAAAAAAAAAATGAAATAAAGATACTGAAGGAATGTTTATGTATCAGTAACCATATACTGAGATTAATGTTTATATGATGCAAAGTAGAAAAATGAAAAAATTAAATAAAAAAAAGTAAAGATTATAAAGTTTGCTGCATCAGAAGATACTATGAGGATGATGTGTACACAATGCAAAGTTGAAAAATGAAAATAATTTTAAAAAAAGTAAAGATAATAAAGAAAATTTGATGTGTCAGTAGATATTAAGAGAGTAATGTATATGATGCAAAACAGAAAAAAGTAAAATACAATAAGAATAATAAATAAAACTTTGTATTGTTTTATATACATATATATATATACATACATAAAATAGTAATTCTAGGAATGTTTGAATATTTTAGAAAATAATATCACTAACAATATGTAAGAAATGTAGGATATGACAAAAAAAATGAAGTGGTAAATGTCAGCTAGTTATGATGATATATATCTGTCAAGTCTTATGATGTATGTCAAAAGCTGTGGTTATATATATTTGACATTTATTAGGATTTGACAAGTATTTCTTAATATGGGAAATGTCAGAAGTAGCTGAGGTTGCACATATTTGTTGTGTAGTAGGTTTTGTCAAGTATTTCTTAACATGGGAATGTCAAATATAGCAATGGTAAAAGATGTTTTTCTCATCTTGGTCATATTAATAAAATACATATAAATGAAGAGGAAAAATTCGAAACTGGAAGTAACAGCTTCTTAAAACGTGTGTGTGGTGTGTTGTGTGTGTGTTTGTGTGTTTGTATTTGTGTGTGTGTGTTTTTGTATTTGTGTGTGTGTGTGTGTGTGTGTGTTTGTGTTTGAATACAGTATACAGATCAATACTGTCAGCTGTCTTACAAATCAATTAATTATTATTAACTGATTTTTTTTTAAATTTATCTTTATACTGGTTTATAGTTATCTTTATTCTTGTGTGTAGGTCATATGTGACACTGTAAGGAAGATAGGAATGGAGTGAAAGAGAATAGGTACAGATAAATAAAACAGTCTGTAATAATCATTATTATTATAATGCTTTTTTTCTTTTATATTATTATTATTATTATTATCTTTTTTTTTTTAAACTTTGGGGTAAGAAAGACAGCCTCCAACCTTATGGGAATATTTCCCCCCCCCAGTAATACAAAAAATACAAAAAATAAAATTAAACAAAATAAAATACTATTACAATTCTTTTTTCTTTCTTTCTGTGTTACACACACACACATATATATATATATAAACAGGTAGCCAATACTCTGAGGGGAACAGTTTTAACAAAATATGTTTCTGATGGTATCTGCTGGTGTAGTATTAGCTGTGCATGGAGATACAACTACATGTTGTTTGCTAACTCAACAAGATGTTAACACAAGCTTGGTGTTTATGTGTATGTTGTCTACCACCCATTTCTGATTTATAGACATACAGAACATCAGCAGACACAGACTTCATGCTGTATTTAACCCACATCCTATTTCTCTTATCTCTGGAATTCATTAAACACAGACACACATAACAGTAAATATATTTCTATGCTGTTAATTGATGGATGTGTATATATATATATATATATATATAAAAACCTTTATTCTCTGTCTGAATTGTAAGTGGAATTAGCTATATTAAAAGTTTTATTATTTAAATTTTATCACAAGAGCACATTACAGTCTGTGTTAGTGTTCTAAATATCCCAGAATTTGTTTAGCTTAATATATATATATATATATATATTTTTTCATAGATATAACTTGGTTGACAGTTAAAATTATATAAATATTAAAATGACTCACAGACACACACACATACACACACAGACACACACAGAGAGAGAGGCGTACATGCATTTATGCACATACATCCACACATGAATGCACACATGCCTGCAGATATTCATGTAATGATATAAACACTTGAGTGAGATTGGGAAACATTTGCATACACTTACAAATGTGTTCAGACACACACACACACACACGCACGCACACACACACACACACACACACACACTTACAGACACATACATATTCATGAATGCATCTTTCTTCACCACACATGAATGAACGCAGGCATGCAGACGTATTCAGGTAAAGATATAAATAGTTAAAATGAAGAACAAAAATATTCAGAATATATATTTACACCGGATTAACTGAAGGATAATAGTTGTTTGTAGCTTGTTTAGATTTCTTAGATTGTCATTACGACACTCGTTTAAAACTTTAAGTAAGGTTAACCAAAGGCTAAAGATTTCTAACCCTAATATGTTGACATTATGTATGGAATTTATTAGATAATTGTAGATAGAAATATTTTTACATGCATGGGTTCATTAAGTGAAAGAAGTTACCAACTTGATACAAAGTGTCACAGGAATTCGTTATTTATATGTTGTTACAAGATTGAGCGAGATTGTCTGTGTGTCTGAGTGAGTGTGTGTGTGTGTCTGCCTGAATTTGTATCTTTGTCTGTCTGTCTCTGTTTTAATTGATGTGTATGTGTGTGCGATATTACAGAGATTAATTACGTGTATATAGCTATATGTCTTTATAGGCGTATGTGTAATTAAATGTAGATGATAAAACATATTTCTTACTTCGTTATTTATATGTTGTTACAAGACTGAGCGAGATTGTCTGTGTGTCTGAGTGAGTGTGTGTGCCTGCCTGAATTTGTATGTTTGTCTGTCTGTCTGTTTTAATGTATGTGTACGTGCATGCAATATTACAGAGATTAATTATGTGTAAATAGCTATATATTTTTATAGGCGTATATGTAATTAAATGTAGATGATAAAACATATTTCTTACTTCAGACAGCTAAATAATACATCACTTAACAGGAAAAAGAATATGTTTAAATATCTGGATCCTGCCATTATGTTTAGTTGAAGCTTTATCTACAGAACTAATTTTTTTAGAATAATCAAGGGATTAATTTTAATGCTTAACTTTTCTTTTCTTTTTTCTAAATTTATTTACACAAGCATGTTCTTTGATATTCATTTTAAAGTTTAAATATTTTTATAATTTTTTAATTTATTTCGTTCATAGAGAAAAATGCAGACAACATATTTTATAAAGTAGTTATACAAGCTGGACAGATTTTACAAATATATATTTTTTTTAATTTATATCATGCATAGCCACTACATTATTTTTCTGAATATTCATTTAAACACATCAAAAATACATCAGTTATTTATATTTTTTAAATTTATATTATAACACGGCCACTGCATTATTTTTCTGAATATTTATTTAAACATATCAAAAATACATCATTTTTTTTTTTTTTTTTTTTTTTTTTTTCAAAATTTTTTTTTAACATTAGCCACTACATGGTTTTTTTCTGAATATTCATTTAAACATATCAAATGGATTTTTTTTTTTTTTTATATATTTTTTCTCTTTTTCGCAATATTGCAGTATTGCATAATGTTGGCTCTAATTTGCTATCTGTTCCCTGTGGAACTGTTTTGCATGTGCTGCAGTGTTTGGCAACTGGTTGGTTAAAATCATCACATATTTCTCTGTGGAGTTATTTATAAAGATTCCCTGCTGCCAATCAATCAATAATAGCAGCCCATTGAATGTTTCCCTTTCATCATTATAATTATACAGAAACCCATACAATTTCACTCTTGAATCATTAAAAAAAAAGAGATGTGTGGAGGTTTTTTTGTTACGCAAATATTCCTTTCTTCCTGCTTTCTGTTATTAATTCATATTCATTCTTTTGTTCATTCAGTTGTTCGTTCATTCATTCTTTTGCATGCATGCCCTCTCTTTCTTTCTTTTCTCTCTCTCTCTTTCTGTCTTATTCTCTCTCTCTCTCTCTCTCTCTCTCTCTCTCTCTCTCTCTCTCTCTCTCTCTCTCTCTCTCTCTCTCACACACACACACACACACACACACACACACACACACACACACACACACACACTAGGGCACAAAATGCAATGCATTCATTAACTGATGAAAATGTTCAGGTTATCCTCATTTCTTTCTTATTTACTAAATTTCATTTATTTTTTTCGTTCTCACCATGAGATAAAAAAATATAAAGGAACAAAAAAAAGAGAAGAATTAATAAAATTTGATGCCTGTTTTTCAAACATAACAGTGGGAAAATTCGTGTTTTTTTTGTTTATTTTTATCATATAATTGGTACACAAGAAACTTGATACTTAGTAACTGTCAACAATAAAATATGTTTATAGATTTTTTTATCTTTTTATTTTTATTTTCAAAACATTGTTTTGTTTTTAACTGGGAAACATAAGAATTAAAAAAAAAAGATAAATAAATAATCAGTAAAATAAAATGAAAAGAAAAATCACCCAAACCACAAACATTTGACAGTCATTCATAGCTTATATTTCAAACATAACAATGTGACAAGGTCACTTACCTGTAAATAAAAAAAGAATGCTTGTAAATTTAGACAGGTGAAAACGTTGTAAAAGGCAGGTGGATAAAGCATTAGACAAATTTATGTTTTATTGCTGTCACAGAGCTTTGTTTAATGTGTGTTAACAATTCTCTCTCTCTCTGTATTTTTTCATTTCTCACACCAATTCTCTCTCTCTCTCTCTCTCTCTCTTTTTTTTTCTCTCTTTCTTTTTCCTCTCTCTTTCTCTCTCTCTCTCTCAACAGTGAAATAAACTCGTAATGTTTGATTTTCTTAGTTTAAATTTGATGTGTGTATTATGTGTTTAATTGTATTAACAATTCTTTCTTTCTCTGAATCTTTTTTCACACACACACACACACTGACAGACAGAATAAAATATATTCATACTTCTTATTTTCTTAGTTTAAATTTGATGTCTTATCTCTTTCTTGCTCTCTCTCTCTTTCTCTCTCTTTCTCACTTTCTTTCTTTTTCTCTCTGTCTCTCTCTTCCATTCTCTATTTGTATGTGTATGTATTTTTGTCTGAAAATATGAGTTGAGTTTACATACAGATTTTCTTCAAAATTATTTTTATCACTTTCTCAGCAACATTAAGAATTATTTTGATAAGACCTTGGAGTTATTCTGATTAGTGTATTATTCATCTACAAAAATCAGACAGTGCACTAAAATTACAGTGTTTAATTTCAGGAGCCACCAAAGAAATAGGATCAGCTTTGACGAGACTATGTATGAGGCATCATAATATAGAATCAAAGCTCAAAACATTTACCAAGTAAGTCTTCATTCACATTTTCTAAGCTGTACGTTGCCTCATTGTCTGGTTCCTCAAGATCTTCATGTCATTCCCAGTTTCCAGTTGTTATAGGTCTTATTTGAATTAATTTTATATGTCATGTTTATTTTATTTTATTTTTTTCAAAATATCTGGCCAAATGTTATAAACAAGCATATTTTATAATAGACTTTTTTTTAAATTATTTTTTTTTATATATTTAGTACACTGGCTTGTATAATTATTTTTTAGCTTTGTCTTCAGTATAGATTTCTAGTTAATAATCTCTTACTTTTCTGTCTTTTCTTAATTGTATTAATGGGAATTTTCAGACATTTTCTTCTTGACTTCACTCTAAAACTCTAGTCCCACAAAATATTGAGACAGGTATACAGTAAAATTACTGATGTAGTTTACTGTTTTGTTGATTGCTTTTTAAATATACTTATCAACAAAAGATGCACATGTCCTTATTATAACCATATGTATTTTTTTTTTTTAAATTGTATTTTCAGTTCCATATTAGACAGTCTAGTAGTACCAATTCAGGAGAAGTTAGAGGACTGGAAGAAAGTTGTTGCTCAGTTAGACAAAGATCATGCAAAAGGTATAACTGAAATTTCTCAATGTTCAGTATATGTTTTTCTTTCATCTTATCCAGTACTTTTCATACTAATTAGTTGGGGTTTTTTCAGATGGTGCTTTGCAGTAGATCATTATTTTGTATTCTGAGTTTTATATTTTGAATCCTCAAAGATTATAATAAAGATTATTTTATTAGTTTATTTTCAGTAAAAAAACAAAATAGATGTATGTAGTATAACACATTATAAATACATACATACATACATACATATGGTTCACACATACACACAGATACATATCCACATGCACATGGCACACACACACACACACAGACACAGACACACACATACTGGTGTACAAAATACAACACATTCATTAACTGGATGAAATGTTCAGTTTTTATTTACATTGTCAGATCATGAATGGCAACTTACATCCTGCCAATGACCTTGACATTTACTTTTTTTTTGTTTGGTTTTCAGAATACAGAAGAGCTCGTCAGGAAATCAAAAAAGCAGCTTCAGACACGATGAAGTTACAGAAAAAAGTTAAGAAAGGTAATTAAAGTTGGCCTAGCAACTAGATTTCTTTTCTTCAGTTTTTTTTGATGTATGTAAATTTCATGCAGCAGATTTCAGCAGCATTTGTAGTAATAATACTAACAGCAGTGGTAATAGTAATAGTAGTAGGAGTAGTAGCAATAGCTGTAGTAGCAATATTAGTAGCAATAGTGGGAGTAGCAATAGTAGTAGGAATAATGGGAGTAGTGATAGTAGGAATAGTTGGAGTAGTGATAGTAGGAATAGGAAAAGTGGGAGTAGGGATAGTAGGAATAGGAAAAGTGGGAGTAGGGATAGTAGGAATAGTTAATAGTGGTAGTAGAAAGAAGTGAATAGCAACAGTAGTAGTAGTAGAAGTAGTAGTTGTAGTTGTAGTAGTATGTGTACTTGTTGTAGAAAGTGTAGTTGTTACAGTAATAATAATATTAACAACAACAAAAAGAGCACTATCATGTAGTAATGGTGATTAAATGAACTGTGAGGGGAAAAGAGGTGATGATGACAAACAGCATGTCAACTGACTGCTGAGTAAATTGACTAGATTAACTTCGTATTTGTCTCACTCAGTGTCAACTGTGGGTTTCTGATTTACAGTTGCACAGTTTCCTGTTAGCCTGACATTTCACACAGGTCATCCCCCCAACAGTCTGTTATCAGTGATACACACCAGGCTTTTAACTGTTCCCAAATACTACTACCACTACAACACTTCTTCCTCCTCCTCCTAGTACTACTACTACTACTACTACTACCACTACAACTACTACTATTACTATTACTACAGTACTTACTTTTCACTACTTCCACTAATACTATTGCTACTTCCAGTGCTGCTCTGAAATATGCTACTACTATTATTACTTCCACTAGAACTCTTCTTCCTACTCCTTCTACTACTACAACTACTACTGCTACTTACTACTACCACTACTACTGCTCTTCCTGTTCCTTGAACTACTATTGCTGCTGCTTCTGCTACTACTACTGCTACCACCACTATTACTACAACTATTTACAACTACTACAAGTACTACTATTACTACTACTACTATTACTACTACCACTACCCTACTACTACAAGTACTATTATTACTGTACCACTGTTACTGTTAATACTGTTAGTACTTCTGCTATTCTAGTAATTTAGTGGTAGGACAAATGCTGCAGCTACTTATATTACTGTTACTGCTGTTAATGTTACTACATCATTACTGAAGCTGTTATTAGAAATAATGGAAATTGTTATTGCAATTTATACTGTTACTCTTACTATTGCTATTACAACAACAACTACTGCTGCTGCTACAACAGCTAATGCTACTACATCATTATTATTGCTACTACAACGACAACCACTAAAGTTGCTACTGCTGCTTCCTTACAATTGTTAACTAATAATTATTACTCATAATTCTTAAAAAAAACTCCTTGTAACTGTTCTTCTTGAATTTTTAAAGTCTTTTTAGGGGGAAAAAAATGAAAAATGTGAGAACTTTATAACTGCCACCTGTTGTTAAATATTGGGGTTACATCAGCATTTCTGTTTGTTTTTCCATCTGATGACTAAGCCAAAACTATTCCAGCTTATTGCTTTAGCAGTCAGGAAAAGTGTTTTTAGTGTAACAGCCAACAACTGCAAGTTGTCTGGGGTTGGCATTGTAACCTGGTTTTGTGCAGGTCATGACTTGGGGTTCATTAAGTGTGTGCACCAGTGTTGAGATTTTTAAAAAACCACGTTATTATGTGTTTATAGCCGAATTTTCTAAATATTTTTACAATATTGTGAACTGTATGCTTTTTGTCTTGATTATAAAAATGTTATTAATTATGTGTTTATTGCTGAAGTTTCTAAATAGTTTTACAGTATTGTGAATAATATGCTTTTTGTATTGTTAACTGTTTATTTATTTATTTTTCATGTTTAGCTGCCAGTGTGTAGGATAGATAGATCTTTGTTATTTGTTGTTTTTTTTTTTTTTTTTTCATTTTGTTGCTTTCCTTTTTGATTTATTATTGTTGTTGTTTTATTTTATTTCATTTTTCATTGGATTTCTTATTTTTTTTATTTTATTTATTTTATTTTTTTTTTTTTTTTTATTTATTTATTTATTCTTAGTGTATCAACAGTTCAAAAATAAAATAAAATGAAAAATAATATAATAATAATATATAAAGAAGAAAAAATACAGAATGTGCCAGTTTTCTAACTAGTCCATAAAATTAAATTTCAATATTTAGAAGTTATGAATTTGAAATTTCATAAAATATGTCATAAAATTTAACTTCACTGTCCATTTTCTTTAAAAAAACAACAACAAAAAAACATAAACACACTCAGACATGCAACCCTTTAGGAAATCATACAATTAGTTTCTAGGGCAGCAGTAAAACTGTAACAGTATTTATTCAGCTTGAATCTGTTTTGTGATTCAGCTCTAATACAAACTGCAGCGCGTTGTCACACTGAAGAAACACAATGCAGTGCATACATACAAGTAAGTAAAAACTCGAGGTTCACCTCAGTTCAATGGTGGATAATGGTTCTGTTTGGGTGAAAAAAACTGCTGTAAGTTAATACATGACTGCTCAGATCACTTGAAAACAACCAATAGTTTGACAAGAAATACCTTCCACTACAACATACTTCCAATGCTTTCTCTCCTGAAATACGTTTTGACCCTTGACCCTGCTAGAGATGTTTTGTCCCTGAAACTGAAGTTGTTTAAACTCCTTCAGTGAGGAAAGCTGATTATTATTATTATTATATTCTATTTGTTATGTTCTTCCAGGTATGTGCATATCCATGTCTCATGTCACATATGCACTCAAGCACACACATACACAGACATTTACAAGATAGATTTTCATTTAGGATCTGTAAAGCTTGTCTGTTGATGAAGAAACAAATAATTAATGATGCAAGTGAGATTAGCATGCATTTACTAACTAGATGTATTACATCTAAAGTAGTGTGTACACATACATACACACACATCTCCAAAATTACTGTATAATGTATTTTTAAGCAGTTTCATATATATATATATATATATATATATATCTATATCTGGTATTCATTACTATATATTTTCAGGGTAGATTGTATTACCATGCCTCATAATTTGATGATTCTAAACACTTCGCTAACGATAAAGTTCAGAATTACTGACAAAATCAACAGTAAAAGCTTATGCAATTATATTATTATTTATGTGCATGTAAATGGAGTTACCCAGACAACCAACAAACAAACAACCTAATCAGTCTAATTAGGAAACCAAGTTTATTTTTCTTCTAACAATACACACAAAAACACACATTAGTGCTTGTAGCAGACACACATGCATGCATGCACGCATGCACGTACCTTCATTATTCATACTTACTTACCATACTTACACGCATACTGATCATTATCTTGCTGCTGATGAATCATAGAGGTGGGACAGCTGAACCTGTTTATGTCTGGCCATTTGCATTTTTCTTCCCACGAGCCATTGTATCCACCAGTTTCATTGCACATGTTTAGATATTCTATACACCTCTAGGTAACAGCAGTTTAGAACTGGTTACATTGTCGAGTTCATTTACATCCAAGTCTTTTGTTTTTAAAAGAGTCTTGTTGAAGATTTTTTTTTTTTGGTTTTGTTTTTGGTTTGATGTAGAAAAGTTACGAGTTGTTATTTTTTTTTTTCTTTGTTCATATTTCATAACCAGGCTTTTTGTTAACAACTGATTCAACAAAAGTTATTTATTATTATTGTTATTATTTTTTAGCATTATTTATTCATTTAACAAGTCCTTTATTATTAGTATTGTTGTTGTTATTATTGTTGTTATTATTATTATTATTATTATTTTATTATTATTATTATTATTATTATTATTATTTTAACATAACTTGTTCATTTAACAACGTTCTCCTTTTAGTTCTTTTTTTTATCTTTTTTTCTATCTTTTCTTATCATGGTCCTATCCATCACTCTCCAGATTTCCTAATGTTATTTTGGTGTTAATTTTTTCCTTTACCTTCTCTGTCCATTCCATCATTTAGGAATCTTTTTCTTTCTACTCTTCTTTTTTATCTTTCTTATCTTTCTTTTCTTATTTTTCTTTCTTTTCTTTTATTTCTTTCATTTTTTTTTTTTTTTTAAATGACAATAGCTTATTAAATAATGACAAAGTTATTATTTATTCAAATAATGTTTATGATTATTGTCTAATAATAGCTTCTTTGCCTTTTCTTCCACCCACCCTTCAAACCCATCCATCACTTTGTCAACAGTCTCGTTTTTAAATGTATATATATATTTTTAAATGATATGTGTGTGTGTGTTAACAACACAAAGGCAGAGATGCTTGGTTTTAAAGTAAAACCAAAGAAAGAAAAACTCCATTCTGGCAATACTTAATAACTGTTGGTGTTGTCTTACGCAGACTGAAGTTGTAGTATTTCCGTTTCTCTTTATTGTGAGGCAGACCTGCATGGGAAAAGTTGCTGATAACTCACATGATTCATGCATCCATCTGATATTTAGCTATTTCTGTCCACTTGATACGAAAACCATTCTTCTCCCAGGTTCTCTGTGCACACACACACACACACACACACACACACACACACACACACACACACACACGTGCGAGTGTGCATATTTAACCCCGTCTCTCTCGACTGTTTCTACTTAATTTCATCACTCGTTAACGTTTAGCCACGAAAGGGTTATCGAAGCATGTGCATGAGAACCAAGATGTCTGGAAAAGAAATGTTTCCGTGGCTGAAATAATTCTGCATCTTTCTCTGATTTCTGTGATGGCTCCTGCTGATCTAGCTCCTGTTTGATTTAGTTCCCAGAATGTCTAGATTGGTCTGGCAATATCTGTATTTATTTAATTTTAGTTGGGTTTTTTTTTTTTTTTTTTCTTTTCTTTCTTTCTTTCTTTCTTTCTTTCTTCTGTTTCCCTCGAATAAATAAATCTCTTCCTGATAATAAATGTAATGTTTGATCAGCTTTAATCTCCAGCACCAATCCCTGCCTTACAGCAACAAAAAATATGTATTTTTATTTTTATTTTTATTTTTATTTTTATTTATTTTTTGTAATTTGATAACTCAACTAAATGTGTTTATGGTGGATAGTTTAATTTGGAAGCAGATTTAATTTCTTTACAGACCATAGGGATGATGTGATTTAATTTGTTTAAAATCAAAATACACACACATTCTCACACACACACACACATCCAAACACACACACAGGCACATACAGACACACACACTCACATACACACACACACACATCCAAACACACACACAGGCACATACAGACACACACACACACACACACACTCACATACACACACACATCCAAACACACACACAGGCACATACAGACACACACACACACATACTTATTAGTATCTATATATTTCAGTGTTACATCTTCTTCAAGATCTGTGTCCCTTTGGGCCTTGTTATTAGAATAACCCACAGCAGGTTTGTCTGTGCGTTCCAGATTACAAACAGTACTTGGAAGAATCAATAGACGTCTAATAAAAGCTCAGCCAATTTCAGAATTATCAGTAATTGGCACTGTTAGTAATGTAATTTGTTTTTAATAATGAGTCTGAGAGAAAAACACAACATTACTGGCTGCTTCGACTATAGATAGATAGAAACAGGATAACACATGCTGTACAAGTGTATGAGAGAAAAAAAAAACATTACTGGCTACTTCTACTAGATAAAAATTTGGATAATTTTTATGACTTTATATATCTATATCTATATATATATAGATATAGATATATACCATAGGGATTTGACAAGAATTTGAGAAAAAAAATGACGTTTTTAGCTACTTCTACTAGATACAAATTGGGTACTTTCAGATGCATTTTAACACATACCATACAAGAATCCAAGAGAAAAACACAATATAATTAGCTACTTCTCCTAATAAAAAATGTGGATCTTTCAGATGTAGTTTACAGTAAACATATAAAAAAAAGAACATACCACACAAGAATCTGAAAAAAAGACAAAACATTATTGGCTACTTCTACTAAATAGAAATAAAGAGGATAACACATACCATAACTGTTTGCAGGACTTTTTGAACAGTTAGAAATGTTGATCTTTCAAATTAGGAAAAATGATAAATTAAGATTTTATAGTATAATACAAAAATTATAATACTAAAATAATCACTTTTAAATTTGAATATATTTTCAACATAAATGTTAATGACCCAGCTGTCATATTCTGCCGTTACGTTCATTTTGTATTAAATTTGTATAGTTTAAAACAGAAGGAATATTTTATAAGTGTTTATATAACTATGTATATAAAAACAAATACTTTAAGGATCTGAATATATTTTGAAACAATTTGACATAAATGTCTTTCCCACAGTTGTCTTTTTTATTACATAATCACATGCGGCATGCATTACATTTTGAAAAACTGATAAAAGAAACATCTTCCATTTTTTTTTTACTGAAGTAATCACATTAAGAACTTGAATACATTTTGAATCAGACTTGCATAACAGTGTTACACAAACAGCTGAAAATCAATATTTTAAATCGGTTTGTTCTCGTAGACTGAACTCAGTTACGTCTCTATGAATTGTTACCACAATTCTGTCAGTACTTAAATCTTGTAATTACCAGTGGATGTTTGACTTGGATATTATCGCTGTGACCCACCAGTACTTTGTATTGTTACAACAGGGTCACGGCAAGTCCAGGATCCTTATAACATTCAAACAATTGATCCTGCAGTGGTCATTGTGGTCACTAACCACTTATCCACAGATTGTACGTATTTGACACATCCTGTCATGTAAACATCTCACTGGCCACCAACAATTCCTCTGTCACCATTTCTATGGCCTATGAAATATGTTGTCAGTACAATAAAAACATAATCTGCAGTTAAAATTTCATTTGAATAAATTTCTCTTTGTCAAGAATCGGATGGGGATTAATGTAATGGAATTCATGTTGAGAAGAATGGTTTATATGTAAAATATTTTTGGCGTTTAATTTTGATAGCTTGATGTGAATTTGAAAATTTATTTAGATCTGCTTTTGTTCCTAGGTTACAAAGCAGCTCTTAGATTTATAAAGACATAAAACAAAAATTGTTAATTAAATCAAAATGCAGTTCAAGTTTTATTTGCAAGAATTCCGCTTTTCTTTTTTTTTTCTTTTTATAAATCCCCAAACCTAAATGGAAATGTGGATTTAAACTGAAATAAAAATAAAAATGTAAAGTAAATACAAATAAAAATAAAATAAAAATAAAATAAAATGGTTGAAGTTTTATTTGCAAGATTTATTTTGTTATTATGCATAGAAATCAAATCAGGTTTGAGGTTTTATATATTAAAAAACCCATTAAATTAAATTATGCAGCAGATAATGTGTAATGTTTGGTTTTCTGTTTTGCATTTGTTTTGAAAACAATGATTCAAATATGAAATATTTTGTTAGAACTTACACTGTAAATGTTACAATAACAAACCTGTAAAATTATTTTTATGTGAAGGTGAAACCTTGTTTGTAGTATTTATTTTCTTAATTGTTTTTTTTTTATTTATTTAATTAATTTAATTTATTTATTATTTTGTTTTTCTACTTCTTGTTTATTTTTTTTATTTTTTTATAATTTTATTTTATTTTATTATTTTAATATTTATATAAAAGTCATAGATCAGGTAGATTTTCAAGTTTAATAAATGAAAATATTTTTTAATGTAATTCAGAAACTTCTGCTTCAGGGAGAAAATGTTTTGTTTTTCTTTACTTTTAAAGCTGGTCATGATGTTTTTCTTTGAGTTTGTTTTAAACATTCTGTTATGCAGATATAAGTATACAAGGAAATGTAGATTTGTAAATAAATTTCAACATCCTGTTGAAGATTTCTAACTATCCTTTTTTTAATTTTTTTGTTTTCTGGCAAATCTAGTTTTACACGCTGTCCCTCTCCTTAATATATATAATCCTTGAATATAACACAATATAACAATTTCATTATTATAACACACTTTATGTTACAACAGTAAAAAAATATTTAAAATAAATAAATCAACATCCAGAAGATTCTGACACTGACAAATGAGAACAAGTACAAAAATAGTTAACATAAAATAAATCTGTCATTAAGTTTAAGAACTTGCAAAATAACAAAAGTAATACCCTGCAGCAATTCAATTAAACCATTATTATTACTGGTGTTGTTATTAGTAGTAGTAGTAGTAGTAGTAGTAGTACTGTTATTATTATTACTATTATTACTATTATTATTGTTGTTGTTGTTGTTGTATGATCATCATTATTAAGATTATTACAGCCAAAAAAAAAAAAAAGGTAATAATCTACCTCAATTTGACTATGACTGATAATTAAAAAAAATCATCATTTTCATCATCATTATCATAATCATAATCATCATTATTAACATTTATAATTTCTGTTTCCATCACTGTCATCATTATCATTACAATGATGATGATGATTATTATTATTATTGTATTAGATTTTCTTCTCTGCTGCCATGATCATGATCATCATCATTATAATTATTATGCAATTTTTTTCTTGTTTTTGTTCTAGGTAAGGGAGAGATGCAGAGCAGACTGGAGAATGCCATGCATGATGTGAATGACAAGTACTTGCTGATGGAGGAGTGTGAGAAGAACTTTGTCAGAACAGCACTCATTGAAGAACGTGGACGTTTTTGTGTTTTCATTGGTGCTATCAAACCTTTTGTTGTGAGTTGAGTCCCTTTTTTTTTTTTTTTTTTTTTTTTTTTTTTTTTTTTTTTTTAAATTATTTCCTTCTGAATAATTTAACTTAATAAAAATAAAAAAAAAAAAAAAATTAAAATTAAACGGAAAATAATTTCTGGTTTCTAGATACAAACAGTTTCAGGTTCAGTCCTCATGGGCAAACTTTACGGCCTGCAGGATCTTTCTGAAGTGCAAGCCTGATTACTCATGGAAAGTAAATGTTAATTAGCCGTCTGGCTTACCTGATGATGAGCCACATTTTCATGCAGACAGTTACTCAAAAAAAAAAAAAAAAAAAAAAAAAAAAAAATTAGAATAACATTGCCCAATCTTGCTCTATACTGAACACAACAGACAAACTCTTGTTTCTGTTTTTTTTTTTTTTTTTTTTTTTTTTGACATTTACTTGTGCATCAAATATCACAATAGTGTATTCCTGTTTATGGAAATATGTTGATGAAAATCAACAAAAGTTGTTCCTTATTATGATGATTTGCAGTTTTTATATAAAGATTTAGTTCTTTATAATGTGCAAGAATTTATGAGTCCATTGTTACATAATGCCACCAGACTGAGAGAAATAACTCACACCAGTTACATAAAAGTTAGGAACAAACAGTATTGTGCTGTCTTTGCATGCATTTCTGATCTGTAATACATTATACAGTGAGACTAACAGGTCTCTTTGGGAAACACACATAAAACATTCCTTGAATCTCTTGTTACATAATGACAACAAAATGAGAGGATGTTTTATTAAGTCTCTTTGGAAACATAAAATATAAAACATTCTTTTGTGTCAGAAATAAATTCTTTGCCTGTTAACTTTGTAAATAAGATTGTCTGTATTATGTTATCAGATATGTGATTAACAGCTACTTAATAGTAATAATAATAATAATAATAATAATAATAATAATAATAATAATAATATATTAATATACATATATGTATATATATATATAGAGAGAGAGAGAGAGAGAGAGAGAGAGAGAGAGAGAGACTATTGAAACTATAAGATCATTTTAATAATCAATAAGTATGAATAAAACTATTACATTCTTCTGTGTGTATAGGGTCTGTCTGAATGTGTATAAGCATGCATAAAAATCTTGCATACATTAATCTGTTAATAAATAAATAAAAAATAAAAGTTAAAATTAAACAAAAATGAATGTATATGAATAAAATTTTAAAAATATATATATATATATATATATATTAATAATATTTTTGCTGGGTTTTTTTTGTTTTTTCTCTCAGAATAGTGAAATAGCGTTGCTGAGTGAGGTGACCCACCTGCAGGAGACTATAGACAGTCTGTGTAACCAGGCTGCGGAGCCCCAGACTCTGCCCACAGCCAGCGAGCAGGTCATCCTAGACGTGAAGGGAGTCGACTACAACATTGCTAACTTTCAGGTATGAACACAAATACAAGATTTGTGCAGAAAACATTGGATGATGATGATAATTACGATTAAGATTGTTTATATTTTGTTGTGTGTGTATTGTGTGTGTGTGTGTGTGTATGTGTGTGTGTGTTTGTGTGTGTTTTTGTCAGTAAGTGTGTTTGTCTGTCTGTAGGTGTGTAGTTTGTGAGTGTGTGTGTCTGTCCGCATAGTATTATGTCAAAATAAAATATGAAATAATGTTTACTTCTGTCCACTTTTCTTGATAGTATAACCTTTCTTTTATGAATTTGTGTGAGTGTGTGTGTGTGTGTGAGAGAGAGAGAGAGAGAGAGAGAGAGAGAGAGAGAGAGAGAGAGAGAGAGAGAGAGAGAGAGAGAGAGAGAGAGAGAGAGAGAGAGAGAGAGTGAGTGAGTGAAGAGCGTGAGTGAGTGAAGAGCAAGTAGATTTTAATTGCATTTATTATTGTTTAGAGTGGACCCTAATATCTAAGGACCCTTATGAAAGATATTTAAGAACAGGATCTTTTGATGTTTGTTATTTCTAGTTATTATCAGTAAATATTAGTCTCAGTTCTGGTTTAATAAAGACTGTATCCAATGACACAGCTTAACATTTTGACACAATACTTATACTACTACTATTACTCCTGCTATTACTATACTACTAAACTAATAATAATAATAATAATAATAATAATAAATTTAGCTTATTAAAAGGGAATAATTTGATAAATCTCATGAAATTAATTAACCTGTTTATTAATAACAATACTTTAAATTGTAACAGAACCTCTGGTTTATCATATCACTTAGTCATTAGTTCAGAACTAAGCACCAGAATCATCAACTTCTGCTATTGATACATTTTATGTTGACACCCATCTCAATAGTTAGCAGGTCATTGCATTGATAGTTGATACAGAGCATACAAAATATTGTAAACAATACTTGTAGGTAATGAGCTACTATTTCCTGTAGATTTTATATCATCCTGCCTTCCTGTGGGTGTAGAGAAAACTTAATGATTAATCAGAATAATAGTGACAGATACAGAACTTGCTAGATAAGGGAGCGTGTGAAATTTTGTAAATGTTTAATTTTGAGAATTACCACACAGTAGCAAAACCATAAAGGAAAAAAAAAAAAAAACATCACACAAAACGAAATCTTTTTAAAGAATATAAATAAATAAATAAATAAATAAATAAATAAATCAATCAAATAATGAAATTAAAACAAAATTAAAAATACCATAAAATATTACAAATTTATTTATTTATTCCGTTTCAAAACAGATTGTAGATTAAATTAATTACTGTGTAAAGATAAATAGCAGAAATGAACTTAGCATCTACTTTAAAATCTACATCTCTTTCAAAATGGCTGAAGATTAAAATAATTACATTAAAAAGAATAACAATTAATTAAATCAGTTGAGTAGGCTCAAGTAAACAATTATATAATGAAAATAACTAAATCAAATTAAGCACCTAATTAATAATAATAAAAAAAAAATAACAAACCAGACAAAAAACCAACAAAAAAACAACAACAAAAAACAACAATCTACAGCATATTTAAAAAATTGTCCAAGATTCAAAGAAGAATATAACAAAATGAAATTAACCCCTAATTAACATCTACTTCAAAAAATAAAAATGGCTGACAAAGGGAGGTAACCTAGTTGAAGATCTCTGTAGCTGGTGTGTGGTTACAAGTGTTGCACTTCCTGATTTTTGTTTAAACTTGTTGCTGCGAGGAAACCAGCACTTTGTGCTGTAGTCATGAAAACGGAAGGGTGAATATGTCTCTGGTATCTCGTGATATCCACTTGACTCAGTGAACCGTGTCAGCGGATATCCTTGGCGTGGAATATGGTTTATAAGTTGAAGTGTAACTGTATAGCACAAAATAGAAGTGACCCATCTGTCGTTAAAAAAGTAATAGCTAGGATATGTTTTAAAAAAAAAAAAAAAACAAAAAAAGAATGAAAACAAAAAACAATAAACAAAACAATTGTGTGTGTGTGTGTGTGTGTGTGTGTGTGTGAGAGAGAGAGAGAGAGAGAGAGAGAGAAAAAAAAAACCCACTGTAAGTATTTGTTAAAATTGAAAGTCCAAAATGACAATAACGTTATTCTAAATATCAGCATAAACAAAGAAATTGCAGTTTGCTAAAATGCCCATTACTTTATGAACAGAAATTTATTGATTTAATTTCTTTTAATGAATAAGAATAAAATAATTTTGTGTCAGTTTTAAGCAGGTGCCACTGTCGTTTATTGCTCTAGTTCAGAAATACATTTTTTATTATTACACGGTCTCCAGCTGTTATGTAACAAATAAGACAAACTATATAAAAAAAAATACAGTGGGAATAAAAACATCATGACATGAAATTTTACTGTTTACAGCTTAGCAGCTCTGGATTACCAAAAATACTGTGGGAAAAATTATATGCAAAAAGTTAAAATAAGTAAATTATAATAACAAAAAATAATAATAATAATAATGATAAAGAAAAAAAAAAAAAATCATATTAAAATATAATTGAATAAATAAATTAAGCTAAATAAATAAATAAAAGAAATAAACATATCATTATTCTCTTCTTATTTACTTGATATGATAATAAATACAAAAATATATATAGAATATGATAATAATAAATAAATAAATAAATAAATAAATAAATAAATAAAAGAAATAAACATTATTCATTAGTCTCTTCATATTTACTTGGACATTTGACTTTTTTACAGAAGAATTCGCCACCTAGCTCGCCAAGTTCTTTGGGTTCCCGTAAATCAAGCATGTGCAGTATAAACAGCATCACCAGTTCCTCCAGCGGTTCGATCAAGTCCCACTCGCCAAGTCACCAGAACACACACATGAAGTCGATAATGCAGGTAAACAGACGAATATGTCACAATTGTACAAAGTTTAATGTAAAAATATGTGAATCTGTGGACGTAAAAAATGGTACGTTTTTTATTCTGTTGGTGAAAATTTGAAAAGCTTGACCAATTTGGTGGTGTTATTATTTTATTTTATTTTATTTTATTTTATTTATTTATTTATTTATTTCTGGGATTTTGGGGGGTTTTGTATTTATTTTTTTATTATATTTTGTAAAATTGTGAAGGCACTTTATGCATATTTTAAAAAAAAAAAATTCACTTTTGGGTGGGAGATACCATTTTGATGGTGATGAAGTGTAAAGTTACTTTTTAAAATCGTTTTATATTTTAAAAATATTTTGGCTTTCAGTATATTCAGTTGTTTCTGTATATATATTCAGTTGCCCATGTTTTAAAAATATATGTGTCAATGTTCAATGCAAAAAAAAAAAAGAAAAAAAAAATCAACATGCTCTATATGTTCATTTGCATATGTGTAAAATTTGTCAGAAAATTCCTAACACTTATTAATCAACATTTATTTGTATGAGTCATATAATCCTGTATGTTTATCAATGATTTTTGTTAACGTTCATAATTAAATGCAACTATTGCATGGATATCATCTTAATATAAACATCACACAGAACTTAACATCTAATCAGGCACAGAAACATTTTCATTATTTGCATTCATCTTGTTCACAAGCATGAGGAGTAAACTGTTGTTACAAGGCACTGTCTAAATTTTGTATTAGAATTTGTTTATGAGAATCTGTAGAAAAAGACATTTATATTTTTTGAAGGGGAAAAAATTAAAAGAAATCTGTTTAGTAAATAATAATAATAATAATAATAATAATAATAATAATAATAATAATAATAATAATAGCATTAATGATGATGATGATCTTAATGTAATTACTTAGCAAAAGAAATTTATATTTGGTTAAAAAAGGGGGAAACTAATTTGTTAAGTAAATAATAATAATAATAAATAAATAAAAGTATTGAATAAATAAAAATGAAAGATATTTTAAAAACTAAATAAACAAAACCAATCCTGAAATACATATATTTAAGCAAGATTTGTATTTATTTGTTTTTTTTTTTTTTTTGGTGGAGTTTTAGAAAAATCTCAGTAAAAAAAGGAAAGAAAGAAAGAGATATACTTTTTCTTATAATAATAATAATAATAATAATAATAATTAATAAAAGTATATGGAGTTTAATAATTTAGACAGTAGATGTGATGATATAAAAGTCACATAACCTGTGAAAAGTCATATTTCTTTGTTAACTAAAGAAGTTTCAGTTATGATGGTGGCTTGTGACAATGAAGTTTATTCTTACATTAACCTGTTACTACATATCTAGCATGTTGCAGTCATGTTGCCCTGCTTGCTGTCTTTTTGCATTGCTGGGGTCAGAGGTCACTCTGTCAGAGGTCACTCAGCGAGACTGCTTCATAAACTTTCATAAAATGAAATTAAAATCGAATAACATTGTTTTTTTGGTTTTTTTTAATATTCTTTCATTTATTTGTTCTGTCTTATTTTTCTTCACTTTTCTTTTTTTTTTTTTTTTTTCTTTAATAATGCTTCATTACTTTTAAAGTGAAATGGACAGAACAACAGACAAACAGCATACATGTATGTGCACGAGTGTGCATGCACAAGCAAACACACATACATAAAAAGTTACAATAAAATTTTAAAAACAGTACAAAACAAATACTGTGAATTTTACTTTTAAAAATGCAAATTTTAAAAATAATATAAAAATAAATTAAATAAAAATAAAAATAAAATTAAAGTAAAGGTGCATTCAAACATTTATTTTTAAAAAATGCATTATAATTTTCTTGCTGCAGGCTATTTCATTTTCCTCTGAATTTGCAATTTAATTGATTGAACAAAAAGTTCTTTTTTTGTGCACCCCAGCAGTGCAGTATCTTTCTTATTTCTGATAAATTATCTTTCAACAGCAACTAAAATAAACTTAATGAACAAATAACATTACTGTTCATCTCTTGCATTTTCATAATTTAAAATAATTTGAGAAACTTCATATGACATGCTGGATATGTTTCTTAAACATATACAAAATGTTTTCATTACAGATAATGATTTCAGTTAATTATTTTATTGTTTTATTAATATTATTATTAAATTATATTCTATTATTCTTAAAGTAAATCAGGAATTTTTGATATGAAGGATATTTTCCTTAAAAATAAAACAGTGCAAATAAAAGTAATTCATTATTTATGTATTTATTTTTTATTACTATTATTAATGTGAAATTATATTTTTTCATAAAATTTATTTTTACATTTTGTATTTAACATTCAGGATATGTTTCTTAAATATCAAAACAATACGATTTTAATATTTATTTATTTATTTGTTTATTAAAAGTCTTTCTTAATATTACTTAGAAACATTTTATATTTAACATTCAGCACATATTTCTTAAATATTCAACAATACACTTTTAATATTCATTTATTCATTTATTTTATTTTATTTAATTTATCCTCATTTTCACTTACACTCAGTTTTGTTTATTTATTTATTAGTTTTGTTTATTATTTATTTTAAGTAAGATAACTCTTGCGAGTGACCCCCACCCCATGTGAATGCTTACTGCCAGTCGGCATGTGTATGTGTTTTATCTTCTTTCTCTCACCATCCTAGCAGCCCATGGCCGGGACTCTGCGACTCAACAGTGTATCATCCCAAGATTCAGGTTTCACTTCCCAGGACACGCTGTTTCTAAGGCCAGCAACCCCCCAATCCCTTAATATACTACAGGTAGGGTTAGCTCCCCTTGATTGCAGTTTAGAACTCTTCTTCCTCTGCGTTTTTTAATATTTTTTGTTTTGTTTTGTCGTTTATTTTAATTTCTAAAAGGTTTTTGAACTGATTTTAATTTCTTTTCTTTCCTTTTTTTTCTTAACTGCTGCATACAAGTTTATTGAATATGTAATGAAACAATGATTATATAAAAAATATATAAAATAAGGAAATAAATATTTACAAAATTTTAAAAATATTTAAAAAAAAAAAAAAAAAGTAAATAAAAACGTTTTATTTTCTTTTATTAATATTAACTTTTGACAGAATTTATATTGAAGTGTTTGCGTGCCTTTAATAAACTTTTTATTATCTATCTCTTCTTCATTATTACCCACATTTTCATCATATATAGCAATCTAACACACACTTTATATCTAAACACTATATTAACATGCTTGTGTATGTTTTTAGAGTTGATAAGGAAAGATGAATGAACTGTGTTTAATATTTGACTGAGAGCTTCATTAACAGATATATTCTGAAAGAATAAGCACTTGTAGTCGTAACTGATTAAAGCAGATCTGTCGAGGGTATAAATAAATAATCTAATAAAATTCTTTACACTTCCAAGTTATCATTTTATTGTTTTGAGCAGTCCATCATCATTATTAATAATAAAATATGAAAATAAAATTTGAGCAATGCCATTTCGTTTTTCACATTGAAATTAGAAGCTGTGATATCAGTGCAGATTTATTTTTTCAGACAGTGTTACAAGAAAAAAATCAAACCAAAATATTAAAAAAATTATTTTAAAAAGTAGAAAAGAAATTAATTTCTTGGAAGTATGCAGAACATATTTAGACTATTCATTCATACCATCATTTTAATTGTTAACCAATAAATAACCTCCTGATCAGTAATTACTCAATTTACCTAAATAACGATAATAAAGAAAAATAACAAACAACATACTAATTAATATTTCCTTTAAGTAGAAGTAGTTTTCTTAACAATTTTCTTATTTGAAGTAGTTGTAAATGCACGATGTCTGCAGTTAGACTTGTATTTGCCTTGTTTTGCTTGTAGAGCTTTGAAATAATTGAAACATTTTAAAAGAAAATTTGTCTAAAAATGGTGCAACTAACAACATCTTAAATTTCACACTTTTTAAAATCATGTTTGTTCTGGATAAACTGCTGTAATTTTTATTTAACGTTTTTCTGTAAAAAAAAAAAAAATTGTATGGGCCCATGTTGATGTCTGTCTCTTTTAGTGATAGTTACAGAGTAAGGGAAATAACTCTTGTAATATTCTAAAATGTTATTTAGTGTTTTTAATGAAATATATTATAATTGTATATTTTCTCAATGTGTTTTAAGATATGGTTACTTTGAAAAATCCTTTTAATTATCATGCATAGGCTTTTAAATGCTTTGACTTCCTTTAATTGTATTTGTATTAAATTAGGCTTTCTAGAATAATTATTAAGTCATTAATACATTCAAAAAAAAAAATTAACAGTTAATTATGAAGCCTTTGTATCAGTCATAATGATCAATGTGTTTATTGAATATAAAACATTTCTCTTTTAAAACAAAATTTCATTTTTAAAAAAAATAACTGTTTTAGAAAATATCACCGAAGAACCACAAAAAACTCGGAGCATTATATTTCACTTTTAAAAAAATAAACTAATCCGACATTTTATTTTTTTTTTTTTTTTTTTCTCTCCTTTCCAGAACTTCACGGAAAAGGACATTGGCAGCGCCAGCATGCCAGACCCAGACTCCACCCCGACGACGCCCTCGGAGCACTACCCAGCCACACCTTCGGCCAGTTCGACGTGGAACAACTGGCCGAACCAGCCGACCAACGCCTGCAAGTCGGACGACACCCGCCCCACACCATCTCCACGGCCTACGAGCGATCTCACCACAACAGGCCGGCTCTGAACGCCGACCTCTTTGAGCCCCCACCCCCGGGCATGCTGGAGAAGCCCAGGGACGAAGTGGCGGAGATGAGGACTAACTCCCACGGGCGGCTGACCCGACCCCACAGCACGTCGTCGAACCCCGCCCCATACTCCCGCCCGTCTGCTACGATAAACAAGATGCAACCCGTTCTTCCTCCACTCGGACCAAAACCCAAATCCAAGGCTGTTCCTCCCCCCATGGTCCCCTGCATAGGTAATTTTTTTTTTTTACGTTTGTTTCAAAGTAGTTAGTCTAATAGTATTATGGTAAATTATGATGAGTTATGGTTATTGTTCTTAAACTGTTTTGTTATTTATTTTGCAAATGTTCTTCTTTTTTTTATTTTTTTTTATTATTTAATTTTATATCCTTTTTTTTTAGGTATTTAGATATATGTTTAAAAATAATTAGTTCTAAAGTTGTGATGAATTAATCGTTATTGTTCTTCAACTATTTTGTTATTTATTTTTCAAAAAACTTTTATATTTTATTTAACTTTATATCTTTTTTAATTTAGTTTTTTAATTTTAATTTTTGTTTCTTGTAATAGTTTTTTCTATTATGATCATGCTTTGATAATATTAGCTATCACTGTAAAAATAAAATAATCATAAAAACACATATAGCTATTATTATTGTAAAACATATCAGTGTGGTAATAATTAAATGTCTGTATTTTAGTCTGTATTTGAGTGAAATGTTATGAAATATTAAATAATATTTTTTAAAACTCTTCTTTTTCTTTTTAAACAGAGGAACAACCGATCTATGCCAATGCCTCAGAAATGGCAAAGTCTGGAGAAGGCGCGACAGATAAAGTTGCAGGGTCTCCTGACAGTGATACTTCAGCAACTACTACACCAACACCATCAAGCAATGGCCAAACACAGGTATGGGAGAGGTGGCTTGTACATTTGTGTCCTTACATGTAGCATGATTTAACAATCAATGTCAACCATTTTGCTAACAGCAATATCAATCAATATATATATAACAAGTTTAAAGTGTTTATATTTCTCTGCTTGTCTCTTCTTTAACTAATATTCAAATTAACATGAGTATGAATATGCATGGGCTAGTTAATTGCATTTTTTTTTTTTTTGGTTATGATGCTGTTTTCTATTTCAAAAGCAAACTCTCTTCTTTCAAATCTGTTGCTATATGTGTACTGTATAAAATTCTTTACTTTTGAAAGTTTATGGAAATCTTTTCAGTTAGTGGTTCATCTTAAGCATAACAGTAGGTGCAGGGGAAAAAAATTAATAAAAATAAAAATAAAAATAAAAATAATAGTAATAATAATTAAACATTTTTTAAACAAAAATGGAAGACCTAAATTATTTCATTCTTGAATTAATTATTTAAAATCTATAATCAAACATTAGTAATAAGTAAATAACTAATATATTACCATAACATGTTAAATAATAATAATAATAATAATAATAATAATAATAATAATAACTTCCTTTGCTTTATTATTAACCTATGCCAAGAAGACTTTGGTGAAGGTGCTTTTGTTATTATTATTATTATTTTTTTTTTTTAGAAATAGATTTATTTATTTATTTATTTATTTATTTATTTATTAAAGATTTATACCTTGGGTTATGAAAACTTTATTTGCTTTGGGTTTAATTAATTTTATAATTTTTGTGATTTTTCTTGGATGGGATGGTGCTGGGTAATGTATTTTAAATATGTTTTAAAATTTAAATATTTTTATCTATAAATGGGTAATGCATTCTTAATATATATTAAAATAAATATTCTTTACTGCAAATGCGAGTTTGCTTATGTTACTTAAAATTTTGGTATTTATTATTTATGCATTGCTTTTTGTTATTAGTTTACCTGTACACAAATTGTATTTTATAGAAATATTGATAGTGTTAAAAAAAAAATTTTAATAATAATTTAATTTTAGAATTATTCATTTTGTCAGTATCCATCCATTGCTTTAAATTTTAATATCATTAATTCAGTTTTATGGATATAATACATTATCATAAGTATTTGTTTTTTAAAAATATTAATTTTCCCATAAAGTGAATAATTTCTAATGACAAAAATAACTGATTTTTCATTTAATAGTTTCAGTATTCTTCTTTTGTCATTTTTCTCTTTCTTTCAGTCTTTTTCATTTGTTTTTCTCTCTTTCTTTCTTTTTCTTCAACAAGTTGCATTGTTTGAGTTTGCATTATGTTTAGTATTAGTTTTATTTATACTTACTATTATTATTAATATTGTAGTTTGCTGCTTTTTATAGTACTAGTATTTTCACTGTTCAGAAAAGATTTATTATAAATATATCAAAATGTGATAGTGCTAGTGATCAAAGAATATATATATTAGTTTTTGGCAGATTTAGAACTAATGACTATGAAAAGTACAAAACTAATGAAAAGTGCTAGTGACTATAAAATAGAGATGGTGACTATAAAATATGGTATTAGTGACTATAGAATGTACTGTTAGTCTGGTGAAATATGAGGTATAGTGACTACAGAATGAACTGTTAGTGTGTGATGAAATATGAGATATAGTGACTATAAAATATGCTGTTAGTGACTATAGAACGTACTGTTAGTCTGGTGAAATATGAGGTATAGTGACTATAGAATGTACTGTTAGTCTGGTGAAATATGAGGTATAGTGACTATAGAATGAACTGTTAGTGTGTGATTAAATATGAGATATAGTGACTATAAAATATGCTGTTAGTGACTATAGAACGTACTGTTAGTCTGGTGAAATATGGGTGATGAAATGTGAGGTATAGTGACTATAGAACGTACTGTTAGTGGGTGATGAAATGTGAGATATAGTGACTATAAAATTTAGTTGTTGGAAATATATTAGTGACTGTGAAATGTATTATTCATAACTTAACTGTTTCTAGAGACCCATAAAATACACTACTTGTGTCAATAGCTGATTTTTAAAATTTTATATTTTAACTCAATATTATATTGAAAAAAAAAAAAAAAAAAAAAAAAAAAAAAAAAAAAAAACTATAAAATGCCCCAACTACTACTTATGTTCTTTCAGTTTAAAAATTCTATTTTATTAGCAAATCACAATGATATTTCATTATTACATTTTTCTGTTGGTTATAATCAAAAATATTTCTGAACAGTGGAAACATTTTACATTGTTTCTTTCTCTCTTTCTACTTGTTCTGTCCACAGTGATTTTATCAGTTCTTAGAATAAGCTGTGAAAAATGAATTAAAAAGTAATTTATATAACACATATGGAATTTTAAATTATTTTTTAAAAAACAACGATGAAAATGACGTATTTAAAAATAATAATAATAATATCATCACCATCATTATCATCATCTTTATAATTATTAAAAATATTAATAATATTTCTCACAATTATTTCTAAACAAAACAAGACTTGCAGTTTTTCACAGCACTTTTCTAGAACTGCCAAACAAGTGGACATGACAGATTTACATATAATATTTTTCTCTTCGCTTGTTTAACTACTGACTCATAGATGTGTTATTTTTTGCTTCTGGTCTTTTCTGCCGTTTTATCACAGCAGCCCCTTACTGAGTCAGACATGCTGAACTTACAAGAAGCCATCAAGTCCCTAGACAGCTGCACAGCAGCGCTAAATGATGACTATGATGCTGAAGCTGATGATGTGGGTTCACAGCGTAAGGCAAGAACAACTATGATGCCTTGATGGTGTTTTGTCAGTGTGCACACAAAATAGCACATATTAGACTGTTTTCATATACAGTAGTTAGTTTGTCCAGTGTTTTTTTTTTCCCCACAGTACACACACCATTATGTATATGTAAATTATATATATATATAGGTTAGTGTGTTAGTGTGTTGGTTGTGCATATTGCAGTGTTAACAGTATTAACAAAACAATATCAGTGTTGTTACTGTTTAATTTTGTTTTATTTATTTTTTTTTTTTTTTTTTTTTTTTTTTTTATCTAGTTTTATTTGTTTTGTGAATGTTTTTATTTAGAAATCTGTCTTGAAAAAAGTATTTTACATATTAGAGAAAATGCTTTTATTAAATATGTAAAATGTGATAAAATGTCAATTTGATATTTTTCTTCTTAATGATTATGAGCATAATTTTATTTTATACAGATTAATTTTTAATAGAAAAGAAGAAAATTTATTAAATTAAGTAACTGATTTTTCTGCTTTTTTTATTATAAATAAATTGCAGATTTATCTTCATGTTTAGCTGAGCAAATATAATTTTTTTTTTCACTTTTATATAAAGCCATATTTTTATTTAAATATGAAAATTTGAATTGATACCCTACAAAAAAAAAAAAAAAAAAAAAAAAAAAAAAAAATAAAATAAAATAAATAAATAAATAAATAAATAGTGTTTTTATTTTGATATAAAGCTAAATTTCAGTGTCAAAATAATAAGAAAATTAAATTTTATTTTAAAAATTCAGTAGTTAAATAAAATAAAGGAAAGTAAAAGAAAAATAATATTTATTATTTAGTTGTAGAGTTTTAGATTTGTAAAGCACTTTTCAGTGACAAAATTTTACCTGTTTTGTGTTTATTTTTTGATAATTTTATTTCCTTTATCTATTTTTTAGTTCCTTTTTTAAAAAGATAATAGTAATTTTGTTGTAAGGATTACAGTAAATGTAGCAGATCAGAGATGTTTGAGTTTTTATTTTTATTATTGTTATTTTTATGTCTAAATATATTTCAGTCTAAACAAAAAAAATCATAGTGATTTTTGCAAATCAGTTTAATATAATTTACATTGGTTTAGATAGAAAATAGCTACAGTTATTTTATTTTATCATATACACAGAATAAGAAGATTTAATAATTAAAGCAAATAAAAAATCTGTTTTGTTATTTAATTTGTTACTACATGTTTTAATAACTTTTACAACTATAACAGTATTTTATGTCGTAATTTAGAATTTTTTTAAAATGTAATAAAATAATAGTAATAATATTAAATAACATGAACTTTAAATAGCTTTGTTTAATTTGATTTTCTAAACAATATATATATATATATATATATATATTTTACTTAATTTATTTACACTATAAACAGATTTTACGTTGTTAAACAATCTCTCTATATGACAATATTGGTTTATTTCCAAACAGAAAATGCAGAAGAACTCGCTGGAACTCGCCGAGGCTATACGAGAACTGGAGGCGAGCACAGCAGCTCTGGAGAGCACCTACGATGAGGCGAGCTACACCAGTCACACCTCACTGCAGTGCTCTAGCGGTTACGGAACAATGAACAGCACTCCTTCAGGTTCAGAAGATACTATAGCATCTGGAGGTATTTAGAATACCAAGCTTACTCGCACTGCATCTGTTGGATATATCTGTGGGATTTATTTATCTCTGTGGAATTGTCTCTTATTAAATTAGCTCTATTGGATTGAGATTGGGTTCAGTGTAAAGTTTGGTTCTGTAGGAAGCAGGTTAAATGTAAAAAAAAAATCAGCTTCAGGTGATTAGGGATTACATACAAAAAGATAGGTCTAGATTAAGTTTAAGTTCAGAATGAGATAGGTCTTGTTTAAAATTAGGTTCAGAAGAGATATGTTTGGATTAAAATCAGATTCAGGAAGATATAGGTCTAGTTTAAAATTAGATTTCAGGAAGAGATAAGGCTGGTTTAAAATTAGGTTCAGGAAGAGATAAGGCTGGTTTAAAATTAGATTTCAGGAAGAGATAAGTCTAGTTTAAAATTAGGTTCAGGAAGAGATAAGGCTGGTTTAAAATTAGGTTCTGGAAGAGATAGGTCTAGTTTAAAATTAGGTTCAGGAAGAGAAGGTTTAGTTTAAAATTAGGTTCAGGAAGAGACAAGTTTGGTTTAAAATTGGGTTCAGTAAGTGACAGGTTTGGTTTAAAATTAGATTGAGGAAAAGATAGGTCTAGTTTAAAATTAGGTTCAGGAAGAAATAGGTCTAGTTTAAAATTAGGTTCAGGAAGAGATAGGTCTAGTTTTAAATTAGGTTCAGGAAGAGAAGGTTTAGTTTAAAATTAGGTTCAGGAAGAGATAAGGCTGGTTTAAAATTAGGTTCAGGAAGAAACAGGTCTAGTTTAAAATTAGGTTCAGGAAGAGAAGGTTTAGTTTAAAATTAGGTTCAGGAAGAGAAGGTTTAGTTTAAAATTAGGTTCAGGAAGAGATAAGGCTGGTTTAAAATTAGGTTCAGGAAGAAACAGGTCTAGTTTAAAATTAGGTTCAGGAAGAGAAGGTTTAGTTTAAAATTAGGTTCAGGAAGAGATAAGGCTGGTTTAAAATTAGGTTCAGGAAGAAACAGGTCTAGTTTAAAATTAAGTTCAGGAAGAGACAGGTTTAGTTTAAAATTAGGTTCAGGAAGAGACAGGTTTGGTTTAAAATTAGGTTCAGGAAGAAACAGGTCTAGTTTAAAATTAAGTTCAGGAAGAGACAGGTTTAGTTTAAAATTAGGTTCAGGAAGAGACAGGTCTAGTTTAAAATTAGGTTCAGGAAGAGACAGGTTTAGTTTAAAATTAGGTTCAGGAAGAGACAGGTCTAGTTTAAAATTAGGTTCAGGAAGAGTAGGAAAAGATAGAACTAGTTTAAAATAAGGTTCAGAAGGTGAAGATACCAAGGGATAAAAAGTTTACATATTGAATGTATATATATATATATGTATATATACACACACACACATACATATGTATATTAGCTGAGATAAAGAAACTTGTTAACTGTCTGGTGAATCTGATGTGAAATCAGCTTATTGTATAGCATGTTAATAACAGCATCTAACACTAAGCTTTTCAAACTGAGTATTACAAACATGAAAACTAATTAACAAAAGTAAATCACAACATTTATTGCACTGTTCATTTTTAGAAGAAACAAGAGAAGGAAACATGAATAATGGCCAGCAAATACTTTTTTGGTGGTGAATCCTATATTTTGCATAACTCCATTTATTCTGAATATTAATTAGTAATATTTATTAATAACAGACAAATGCAACTTAGCAAGAAAATGGCTGCACAGTTTCAAGAAAAATACTTTTAACAAAAAAAAAAAAATATATATATATATACACATACATTGAGGAAATTATAAGATTAATTGATAGATTGTTAAGTCTTGCAGAAATATTATTTTTAATCTTTGCTTGCTTGCATAGTTCATGAAATTGTCAATTTCATTATTAGAAACTATAGTCTTTGACAGACAGTAATTTTCATTATGTAGTGTTTTAGAAAATTTGTTTTATTTCTTCTTTTTTTTATTGATTATGTGTTGCCTTGTGCATGTTTAGGTTTTTAAATATTTATTTACATTTTGCTTGCTTGTTTTTACTTTCTACAATTTCTGAAACAAAAAATGCTTTGCATTTTGGGGGCATGTATGCATGTTATGTTACAATAATATTTTAGAATATTACCTATTTCATTTTTTTTTTTTTTTTTAAATATTTTTAAATTAATTTTTCTTTCATTAGTTTTGTTGTTTAATCATTAATGTTTGGTGTTCATTTTTTTTTTTTTTTTTTTTTTTTTAAAAAGCATTAGTCATACTTTTTCTGTCATTTTATTTTAAGCGTTATTATTTTTCTTTTTACAAAAAAAATTTCTCAACGCCTTTTGATTTTTTTTTTATGATTTCCGTTGGCTCACTTTATGTTGCATCTTGTT
This sequence comes from Chrysomallon squamiferum, assembly GCA_012295275.1. Taxonomy (NCBI): domain Eukaryota; kingdom Metazoa; phylum Mollusca; class Gastropoda; order Neomphalida; family Peltospiridae; genus Chrysomallon; species Chrysomallon squamiferum. Next base: position 2,440,925 of record CM022667.1, read on the forward strand.
GTTTTAATGTTTGCAGATTTCAGTGTTGCTTGTACTCAGCATGATCACGAGAAATATTACACGATTCCACGAAGTCGAGATGTGTTTGCAGCATATCATGCATTCATACAGCCCAAACGCCCAGCATCAACTGCCGGTGTGTTCTCGTTTTATCCATAACCTTACCCACATACCCAGCTTTCTCCAGTCTTTCATTGTACATTATTTATACATGCTGTGTTACCATTTATCCATTGTCTGCAGCTTGTGAAAATACAGAGACGTTTTCATCTTCATTGTCATTTAAATTTATTCAGAATGTTACCGAGATATATGGTCGTCCTCATGGTTATTATTATTATTTAAATTTATTCAGAATGTTATTTGTATAATATGGCGTTTCCTGTTTTCATTGTTATTTAAATTTATTCAGAATGTTTGTTATTCAGATATATGGTGTTTCCTATTTTCATTTTTATTTAAATTTGTTCAGGATGTTACTTAGATAATACAGCTTATGGAAATATACAACAGCCTTTTCTGTTTTCATTGTAGTTTAAATAAACAGAATTTAAATAGGTTTTTTTTTTTTTTTTCACTGTAATTTTATTGATATTTTATCACCATTTTATCCATACACAGAAATTTATATTTGCACGAAAGCCTTTTCCACTTTTTTTTGTTATTTAAATTTATTCAGAATCTTAAATTATGTATTTCAATTTTCATTGTAATTTTATCAATATTTTGTTACCATTTTATCAATATTGAAGAGCTTGTGCAAATATGGTTGCCCAAGTAAAATCAGGGTTTGTTTTGCATCATAATCATTTCTAAATTAAAGTTTGTATGTTAACGATAAGCAATTGGTATCTTGGTTTTAAACTTACCTCTTGCTGATAAAATTATGGAGAAATAATTTAAAACATATTATTCACACTTCCAACTTTTGTTTCATTATTATTATTATTATTTATTTATTTATTTATTTATTTATTTATTTATTTATTTATTTATTTTTCTTTGAACTTTGGGTGGTTTTATTTTTATTTTGTTAATTTTTTTTTTTTTTTTTTAAACACACTTAATGTTTTATTCTATACATACAATCCACCACTAAATAGCTGTTTTAATTTTCCAGTCTTCGGCACTTTATTATTTTGTTTTATTTTATTTTATTTTTTCGTCAGGAATGAAAATTATTAACATTTTTAATAAAGCTATTGGAAAACTGCTGTTAACTTAAAGCTTTTTAGCTCAAAGCTGAAAATACAAATTTGCTGTATTAATGGGCTGAAGGAATTTTTGCTTTTTTTCAACACAGATTATTTTTCTTTGGTTAATGTACAGGTACTTAATACACTGTATGTATTGCTCAACCTTTTTTTTTTTCTTTTTTTTTGAATTAAAAACAGTAAAATGGAAAATAGAAAAGAAATTAACTGACACAAAATAAAAATAAAAAGCTCTTAATTTAAGTTTTAATTAATTATTGTTTTATATTTAATTTATTTATTTTTTTTATTTTTATTTTTTTTATTTAAATCAGGATAAATGTTTAAAAAAAAAATTATTATAAATTCTTCAGTAACAGATTAAGATATCCAACATAATGATTTTTTTTTTTTACTGTTTCTTTTGTAAATGTATTTAATCCATAACCAGAAATTTAAAAGGTTAAAAATAAATAATTACTAAATGCAGAATTCATATTTGTTGCTAATAAGCAAAGTGAAAATTGTACAATTAAAAAGGAACAATATGTATTAAATTTTCTTCTATAAACAAAGCTAAAATGTTTTATGGCAAAATGATTTTTTTTTTTTAAATTAGAGAAATGAAAAAAAAAGATTAAAAAAATGTCAAATCTAAAAACAGTTAATGGACAAGTTATATTAATCCAGTCTCAGAATGACTAAAATTACTAGATAATTCACTAACCTTCCCAAAACATGCCTGACTTCGATATGCATGGTTCGTTGTGCTTAGATATATAACCAAGATGTGCAGCATAAACATTTGCTCTGAAACTCTTCAAGAAATTAGCAATAAATTAATTTTGTTACTGCCCATGACACAAGATATACTGATATACAAAACTGCTTTCATAGAGGTTATATATATATATATATATATATATAAACTCTATATATAAGAATGTATGTATTTATTTATTTATTTATTTTAACTCGCATTTAGAAAAGAGTTTTTTATATCAGTTTTATATAATGACTGTCATTTAGAAAATATTATTTATTTATTTATTTATTTATTTTAACCAGAAATTAGATAAAAAATTTTTTTTATCAGTTTTATATAATAACTCTCATTTAGAAAGTATTATTTATTTATTTATTTATTTATTTATTTATTTATTTATATATTTATTTAAATATTTATTTTTTTTTTCTCTGTTGTCACAGGTATCCCCGTGTCTCAGGCAGGTAATGGGGTGGTACACAGAGGCTCCGTGAGTGCTCCTAAGCCCCCACCCCCGGTCAGACGAACAGCCTCCATGTCTGCTGGGTCGGGCGCTGTCCCCGTGAAGAAGACCCAGGCCTCGGCCCCGAAACCGGGCCCAGTGATACAGCACAGAAGAACCCACTCGGCCAGCAACAGTCAGATGTTCGAGGGACCCTACGCAGAACTGCAGTTAATTCAGGAGAGCATACACACCAAGACAGAGCAGGACGCAGTGCACCACCCCCAACCCCAACCACCACCACCACCACCACCACCGCCGTCGTCATCATCATCATCATCATCATCGTCGTCGTCGTCCGCGGTCCTAAAGCAATACTTAGCCAATCAGAGTGTAGCTTCTTACCATCACCATTCGGCCAATCAGAGCCAGCCTAGTGCCTGCGCGCCGCACCACCACAGCCCAGTTGTGACGCAGACGCTGCTGGTGGGCGGAGTTACGTATGCCGTTCCGAACATGGCTCCGAACGCGGGGACTGCGTCGACCGAGCACGCCAGCGTCATACAGAGCCTCAACGCCAAGTTTTCCGAGCTGAATCAGCAGCAGCAGCAGCAGCAGCAGCAGCAGCAGCATGGTGGTGGCGGCGACGATGTGGACTTTCCCCTGCCCCCGACCGAGGACGAGCTGAGGGAGATCGAGAAACTGTACAGCAAGCCGCCCCCCGTCCACCCCAAGCCCCCCGACTCGGCGGTCATCATGGAGTTGAAGAGGCGCGTCGCGTCTGACACGTGTAGTTCAGACGTGTGATTTGTTACCCTCCCACCTCCAGCTCCAGCCACCTCCCACCCACCCCCAGCCCCCAGCCCATCCACCTCTCTCACTCTCTCTCAAGTCGTGTTGGTTTGTTTGTTTGTTTGTTTGTGCGTGCGTGTGTGTGTGTGTTCTCTCTCGTTGATGAAGAAATTCTGCATGGAAAGTTTTCAGTTATTGTTGCTGCAAGAAGAAAAAAAAGAAAAGAAAAAAAAAAAAAAAACACGCAAAAATAAAATGAAAAGAAGTTAAATAAACTAAAATAAATAAAAGATGGCTACTTTTTTTTGTGTGTGTGTGTGTTTTTAATTTGTGCAAGACAAGAAAACTTCAGTGCTGTATTGATGGGATTTCATTTTTTTTTTTTTCACAGACATGGTGAAAAAATAAACAAAAATAAATGTCCTTGTATACTCATAATATGATGTAAAAAAAAAAAAAAAAAAAACTGACAGGATTTGACTTTATATGTATTATTATTATTATTATAACAACTTCGCCATGATGGTTCTTGAGGTATTTTTAGTTCTTAGTATAATCTTTGATTTATTATGCAGTATGTATGTATGTATGTATATAACATATAATCAAACTGAACTACACCATATTATACAGTTCATTCCTTGTATATCTTTTTAATTAGGAATGCACAATAACATTTATTTTTAATATATAAATGCATCAAAAATTCTTCTTTTCTTCATTTTATTGAAAGATGGTATTTATACTGATGTCCATCAATGCAAATGTTATTAATAATAAATGGATATAAAGAACAGGGAAGCATATTTTTAACATACCAGTATAGTCGGGGAATTCTAATTATAATAATTGTCTTCATTTTCTTTTTTCTTTTTTATGATGAATAGATTAAGAATCATTCAAATTTTTTTTTGTAAAAATTAAGAAAAAAAAAAAATAATTTTTGCATTCATTTTTGATACAGAATTATTTAAACGAAAAAACAAAAAAAAATACCTGGAAGTTTTGTTTACAGTGATAAAAATTATTTCATTTTCCAACTGAAAAATAAAACATTTTTGGTTAAAATTTAAATGTTTTATTGTCCTTAATGCATGAAGTAAAAAAAAATGGCTTGATTATTTTTAATAAAAATATAAATTTTATATGACTGCCTCTCTATAGACAAATTTGGTCTGTTCTAGCTTGTTCATTATACACAAATATATTTAAATAATAATAATGATAATAATAAATAAATATAGCACTTTTATGCAGTTAAAAGGAAATCGAAGCCATTCATCATACATTTTGCAATAAATCATAAAACATTTATTTCATTATCTCACAAAACCATAAGAGATTGTTTAGTCCTGTAATTACTCTGTTTTATTAATAAACGGACATATGTATATGTCATTACCTATATCATATATTCAGTATCTGTATGTTACATGTACACTGGAAGTTCTGCAATGTAAATAGAATTTCTTTATTTTATTACTTTTTTTTTTTTTTTTTTTTTTTTTTTTTTTTTTGGAAAGTTGAGCTATAAAAATGCCTTTGTGATGATGTTGAGATCTCTGCTGTAGGTTTTACTTAGAGGTTTATTTAATCTTTTATGTTTTTTATAATTATCTTTTTATTATTTTTGTTATTATGATCAAGTTATTATTTTGTTGTTATTATTATTATTATTTTTGTCATCATCATTGCCACGATTATTTGTATTATTGTTACCATGATTATTATTTCTATTATTGACAAATAAAAACATAATAATTATTATTGTAAAAAAAAATTATATTTTCCCTTCTTTTTATTTTAGCAGTGTAGAGAGTCTGCTAAAAAATTTAAACAGTTTTGTGATAGAAGATCAGGAAATTATTTGTTGTATTTATTATTTTATTAAATGTCACTTTCTGTCATTTTAAACTGGCAAAGAAGCATTTTAATTTTCATTTTTGTACATTGCTATATTTTAAAATGGAAATATTTAGTTAGTTGCATAGAGCAGTAGTTATTATTGTTATTATTATTATTATTATTTATTATTATTATTATTATTATTATTATTATTATTATTATTATTATTATTGTTGTTATTTTTAAATGTTTTAATGTGGAAATATTAAAATAAGGCAAGGAAGCCAGTATGTTCGGGTTTTTAATTTTAATTATTTTAATGTTTAATGGGTTTTTTTTTTTTTTCTACGTTACTTTATTATTAAAATGTTCTATTAGTTAAAAGAAAGCTAGAAAGCTGATTTTTTTTATTTACAATTTTTTTTTTAAATCATTAATTTGTTTGTTTTTGTCTTTGTTTTAAGAGATTTAAAAAAAGAAAAAAAAAAAAAAAAAGACTTGTTCTTGTTTTAAATGCAGCATTTTAGCATTGAAACGTTTTTAATAATTACAGCAAAGCTAGAATGCTTTTTAATTTTCAAATGTTCAGTTTGAGTTGGACTGTTAGCATTTTAACAAAACAGGTTTGAAGATGTTTTAATTTTCAGAAACCAGATCTTTTTTTCAAAATCTAATAGCTTCTCAGTGATATGTGCGGTCAGTTTTTAAATGCAAGATATTTTTTATCATTATTAGCTGTTTTTAATACGAATCAGATCACAAGAAACATCAATACGAAACACTTAAATATTGATAAGAAGTAGTTCAGAAAAAAAGTAGAAAAACCCCACTAAAATGTTCGTAAAATTATTACTTAAATTGTCATTATTGGTTCAGAATTATTTTATTTAAAACGTCCTTTCTTTGGTAGTGCTGACTTTTAAGAATTAATCAGTTTATGTTACTTAATTCATTATACAAATTATTGGTGCTGAATCAGAAAATCAGAAATGAATAATAATTATTTACTGACATATATATATATATATATATATATATTCAGTATTTTTTAATTAAAAACCATGGTCTGTAAATTATACTTTAAAACGAGAACAAATAGCAAAATCAAATATTTGGTAGTGCGGAAATGCAGGATGCCCTGAATAAATAAAACTTTTTAGATGTTTTCAGAAATGATTTGCAAGTCAGAAATTATTAGAAAAAAAAAATGAAGAAAAGTAATTAATGAGTTTTATTTTTTTTTTTTTTAGTTTAGGCATTATCAGCATTAGTGCTTATCTCCAAGTATTTTTTCATTGGATTTGAGGTCTCAGAAAGAAACTGGCAGACACTGAGTGCCTGTCTTTGTCATCATCATCATGTTCACTCTTTGTATAATGTCGTAAAACGTTTTGTGGTTATTTTTTTTTTTTTTTTTTTTTTTTTTTCTTTCTTAAAAAGAACAATTGTAATAAAATTTATTAGAGTGCTAGTTGTTGTGTTGGCTTTGATCATTAATTTAACATATTTATTTATTTACTCACTTATTTTATTATTACTATTATTTTTTTTTTTTTTTTTTTTTTTTTTTTTTTTTTTTTAATTTTAAATTATTATTATTTTATTTATTCATTTTATTTATTTATTTATTTTTTATTTATTTTATTTATTTATTTTAATTTTATTTTATTTTATTAAGGTTAAAATAATCTACAATTTGCATTGTTAAACTAGGCATTTGATAGAGAAATAGTGTTGGACAAATGGAGGTAATACAATAATTTTTCTTTATTCACGAAAGTGAAATTAAGATATTTTAAAGTGTTTAATAATTTTCATTACCAGTTTTTGAATATATATGTTTGCTAGTTGCTTTTGCTGATCACTATAAATACAGATTATTCCTATCAATCTACAATATAACTTTCATTATCATTTTACTATATAAATACCTTAAATTTTAAGTTAAAATATTCATGATAATAAATAACATCAATAACAAACAAGAAAATTTTGAGCAATCATGTAAGAATTTAATAAAAGTATCGTCAGCTAATGAAAAAAAAAAATTTAAAAAGTTTTATGCTACAATGCACATAACAATATATATGACAAACAAAATAAAAAAAAATTAAAAATTTTAAAAATAAAATTCTATAAAATTATTACAGCAGCTTTTCTGTCACTTTGTACTTACTGTCTTTATGACACAATTGTCTGTCTATATATATTTACAACTGCAATAAAAAAAAATGTTTAAAACTTTGAATAAAAGACAAAAGTCATGGTTCATTTTCTTACTATAAATGCTGTCTAACAGAAAAAAAAATAGACAAAAATCAATGGGCATAATTTAACTTGAAAAATAAATTCTGAGTTTTGTTTGGCCATTCAGAATATAATCAAGCAGTGAATAGGAGACCAGATGTAAATAACAATATTTTACTGATGGTTTTTCACAAAATAGATGATGAATACTGAAACTGTTTCACTGATTAGCACGAGTGACTATATTGAAAACAACATACATTTTTATACTTCAGTATTTTAGCTGTTATCCATGATTCACATATGCCTACATAAAAAAACACACACACACAAAAAGTCAGACTTAGATTGTGGTTAATTCTCAATAACAGCCACTTATTAACTATGATTTAAGTCATTTCTTTGAAAACAAAAATAGCTCTTGGGTGTAATTCAAAACTTGTCAATTGTAACTCATCTGTGTGATGAATGGTTTTTCATGGTCCCTTGAGTGACTATCACATAAAAGTTTCTATTTTAAATAAATCCTACTGTTATCACATCTTCCACTGGACAGCAGATATCAATACACATATTACCAGTAGCACAGGAAAACTTGAATTACAATCAGTAATTTTTGGTTATTGACCCCAAAATCAGCTTTCATAACATCATTTGTAATTTATATACTTGTGCATATATTGGGTTCACCTTTCAAATGAAATCATGTACTCAAACACTGCCTACTGTTTCCACTCCAGTATCACAAATCTGCTCTAGAACTGAAATACATTAATAGGAAAAATATTGAAATATATATCTTGCTATTTAAAAAAATAATTTTTTTTTCTCTTTTAAAAAAACAAATAAATCCTTCCATCATTTTGTAACTATGATGTTGTCATCAGTTTCTTCTTCTTCTTCCATTTTTTAAAATAAAATTTAAAATATTTGTTTGTCAAATCATAAATTCCAGGTATACAGTGCGATAACAATTAAAAGTTAATGGATTAGCTCTATTGAAAAAGATAAAATATTAGTAAAATGCTCTCAATTTTTCTTCACCGCATCATAATTAAGAATTATTTGTTAAAAATAACTTTATCAAAAAATACATATTTTAAACTATTTACATTTCACAGTTGGTCTAACAGTAAATAAATATATCAAGTTATTATTATTTTTTCTTTTCTTACTGACTGAACCATGTAGGTAAATACTATAATCAACAATACTTCTGAGGTTGCAGAAGTTAAAATTCTGAATCTACTTGTAAATAATATTAATCATCACTGGTATATCTAGTGTAGAGAAGTGTTGTCAACTTTCAGGCTTTACCACACTGAACAATATTTGAAGATAAGAGGTACATCTTCCTGGAACAGAAATTAAATTGATGATTTTAAATATATATATATATATATTTATTGTAATTTAAAGTCAAACAAAATGATGGTATAGCAAGGTAATTTTAAAAGACTATATGTACAGTAATGACATGCTCTGACAGACATATTGCTTTGTATACATTATAATATAAACACAACCTTTGTATTCTAATATGAGGTTTTACAACTAAAAACTGCTGGTGAATTCAAAATAACTGTTTAAACGAGCAAACCAGCTGTTGCCATTAAGCAGTTTACACTATAGTTGTCAGATAAACTATATTTTATGTATGCACATTAACATTTGGTTATATAATTGTATGTGCTTGATGCAGAACTAACATTTAGTTCTAGTTACAATGATGTTTATTTTTTGTGTTTTTTTAAGTTTATTTATTTTTTTAATCTTGTAATGATCAATTAAATTTTTACTAAGTGGCTGTATGTGTGTGTGTGTCTCTCTCTCTCTCTCTCTCTCTCTCTCTCTCTCTCTCTCTCTCTCTCTCTCTCTCTCTCTCTCTCTCTCTCTCTCTCTCTCTCTCTCTCTCTCTCAGTTAAACTATATAATTTCTATAATGTAAAATTATCCATTAGACACTACATACGTACATACACATGCAAACATATGCAGAGAGAAATACTAGCACAGAAATAAAATTAATACACTGAACAGTCACAGAACACAACACACACACACACACACACACACAAACCATATTGAGAAACAGAAATGCTTATCTATAATATTATATTTTTACTTACTAGAAAATGAAGTGAAACATTTGGGTTTTGTTTTCCAGCCAATAAAGATGATATAAACTGGAATGCCGGCTGCTACAATCATGAGACAGATTCCCAGTTCTCTGGGTTTCTTGATCACAGACATCACTAACACAGTCACTGACACCATCAGTTCAAAGACTGGTAAAATGATGGGTACCTATAAATGAAGACATTAGTTTTGTACGTATTTAAATATTAAATATATTTTATGTCTCTTTTTAGACAACATAAGTTCAAAGACTGCTAAAATCAGGGGTACCTATAAATGAAGACATTAGTTTTATATGTATTTAAATACTAAATATATTTGATGTCTCTTTTTAGACATAATCAACAACATAAGTTCAAAGACTGGTAAATTCAGAGGTACATATAAATGAAAACAGTTTTGTATGTATCAAATGCTACCTTTGTTTTATTTCTCATTTTAGACTGGTAAATCAGGATTCCTTTAAATATTTAAAAACATTAATTTTGCATATATGAAATACCAAACGTTTTAATATATTTTTGTATTTAAGAAATACCTATTGAACAAAGACATTATTATGGCATATAAAACAAAAATTAATCTTTAATAAAAACATTTCTTTTCTATAACACAAGGTACATAATCCTAATTTTTTTCTAAATATATATTTCTATTTTGTGAGACAATTTAATATAACGTCGTGACGAATTAACACCACATGACTAATTTTTAATAATCTGAAGCATTCAAAATATGAGAAAAAAATATAAGACAAAATATTTTTATTCTTTTTCTTTTTCTTTTTTTAAACTCACAACAAACGTACCTTGAATTTTCTCTGTATAAACGGGTGTGTCCATCTAAGCCGCAGAAGACAGAGAAGAACAGAGATAACGAGTACATTGGAGAACATACCCATTGTGTCTATCAGAGAAAGTACTGTACCAGAAAACAGCAACCACAAAGCTGGTATACTCTACAAATACAGAGATTATAAATACACTGGAAAACGTACCCACATTGTATCTATCAGAGAAAGTACAGTACCAGAAAATGGCAGTGACAAATCTGTATGCTCTACAAGTATAGAGATTATGAGTACACTGAACAACATACTCACTGTCTCTATTAGAGAGAGTACGGTACCAGAAAACGGAAAAACAAATCTGTTATAAATAGTAAAACAGAGAACAGGCAAACCCGAATTTGTTATACTCTACAAACATAGTAAAACAGTGAACACTATCATTAAGAAAAATAATGATTAGTAGAAAGTCATACTCAACAAACATAAATACTGGTTAATATTAATAATAAATGACGAAATAGTTAATAAGTAGTTAACAAGACGCTGCTTCTTTTTAATACAACAACAGTTTTCTGTTTATTAAAACCTTGAAAAGAGAAGAACAAACAAAAAACAAAAACACATAACAAACAAATCACAAAAAGAAATACAAAACAAAAAACTAGTGAAAAAAACTCAATTTATAATGAGGAATCAAAGAGCTCCAGAAACTCATTTGTATTAAAAGATAAAACTCAGATTATACTGGTAGGTAGATCAATGCAAATAATTTGAACTAATTCACCCCTGGCTCTGCCTATAGCATTTGATAAAAATACAGATAACAAAACAAAAAACTACAAAACTGTGAATATATATAATGATTTGTTTTGCTTCTTCTTTTTTTTTTTTTTTTTTTTTAAAAATTTGTCATAATTTACGTCGGTTTCACCACAATGAAGTTGTTCATTTCACAGTTTTGTAGTTCAAATTATTTGCATAATACAAGATAATACATAAACAGCTGCATCATTCAAGTACCATTGTTAAGTATTGTAGAGTAATCAATAATAATTGAACTATGCCTTGCAGAACTAATATTTCCTAATTCAGCATAACAATACATATAAACAATAGTTTTAATATTAATTTATTATTTTGTTTTCTAAATACATTTTATGACTTGTTTTTGAATAACAATAATCATTTATTATTTCAGAAAATTTAACTAAACCATCGAATTTACAAGCAAAAAAAATATATATATATATATATATAAAAAAATTCACTTCTTTATTTATTTATTTATTTATATTTATTTTATTTTATTTTATTTTATTTTTTTTTTTATGCACCGGTTATAATACAGATATTTATAACTTTATATTTTTATTTTTAGTGTTATTTATATCGCTGATTGTGAGAGATTTATTTTATTTGTAGCTAGCGAATTCACGATGACAAAGCAAATTTTACTGATTTTACTAAAGTACTCAAAGCCTTTGGCGAATGATATTAATCATCATAAATTATTAAACATGTCGGGGATGGGGGGGGTCTTCACATAAATGACAATTAACTGATAAAAATAACATCGCTGTTGGACAATTATCATGAAAATTAGTCCCGTATCGATATAATCAATCGACGACAAAAATACATCGGTTCGATAACCGTTCACAAAAATGTCGTCGCGATTCTATAATCTATCACGAACAATTTTATTGCGGTTCGATTCTTACTAAGAAAATATTATCATCGTTCCATAATCTAGCTCGAAAACATCGTGGTTCTAAATAATCGGTTTTTCGATTATTTATCATGACAATCACGATAAAAACGACAAAATTCGTTTCTGTGATTAATCATTAAAACGTCATCGCGATTCAACAATTAATCTATGGAAAAAAAATAATCGCGATTTTATATATATAATCTATCACGAAAATATCATCGCGGTTCGCTCCTTATAACGAAAACAACGTAAGTTCAATAATTTGCACACTTCCAAGTTAACAATGTATCGGTTTGGATGACTTATCATGGTATTGCGACAAATAACAGCTCTATTTTTTATTTATTACAAACTTAAAAACAAATCGATCTGTCCTGGCACGCGATAATGTTACGAATATAACAAAATGGCAGAAAGATTATTATGTAATTATACATCTGTGCCTAATTTATCGTCATAACCTTAGTATTAAAACAAAAAAAAGACCTAATAATTTTCAAAACTGATGGATTTCAAAGATATAAACGTACCATAAGGATCGTAGCAGGCCATGGTGTCAGGTATTTAGTATTGATCATCGCTGTCAGAATAGGCATATGTCCCCCTTTGCCAGCAGCATACACCATTCTGAAAGAGGACAGCAGAAAAACAAGAATATAACTGTTAATACTTCAACTTACACATTGCTGTCAGCTACAAGAACACAAGAATAAATTCAGAAAGAAAAACGAATGCAGATATTTAATAATTTAATAAAAATAAATAAATAAATACGTAAATATGTAAATGTATGAATAAATAAAATAAAATAAGTAATTCATATATATATAATACATATTAACTGATTGAATAAATAAACAAACATAAAATTACGATTTTTATCAATAAACTGACGTTAATAATATTCTGACACATATATAAAGTGAATATTCATTAACAGTGCTACAGTTAGTCAGATATTTTAAAAATATTACTGTTATCTCAAACTCGACTGATATTTGTGGAATTTGCTACAAACAATAATATTTACCTGGGCTGACCAAGTATCAGTGAATTGAGACCACTAACAGCACAAACAGAAACCAAGAGAGAGATAGCTACAGCCATCGCTGGATGGAAGTGATAGGCAAACAACTGAAATAATAACAATAACAATAATAATAATAACAATAACAGCGACAACATAAACAATAAATGTAATAACAGAGCAGTGTTCTCAAATCGGTCCGCCATGTATACGATGGCAGTAGACAAACGTCTATTAAAATACATATATATATATATATATATTTTTTTTTTGTTGTTGTTGTTGTTGTTATAAGTTTTTATTTATCAAGAATGGAGTGGAAATAAAACAGAGAATATATTTAGGTTCTTTTTTTCAAATCACCAAAGATATACTTCAGTTATTTATGTCTTATTTTAGAATAACTTTGGTAATGGTGGAATCTGTGGGGCAAAAACTTAACAATAATAATAATAATAATAATAATAATAATATATACATATATATGAATGTGTATGCATGCATGTTTTTATGTCAGATAATGTCAGTTATAATCAGTATCTTATCTTTACTTTTTTTTAATCTTTATACTCGTAATAATTTTCATGAGTCATAATATTTTTGTCACCGAGTGAATTCATGATGACAAGGCGAATTATTCCTACCTTGCCAGACGATAAAAATTGTGGTTTACTTTTTAATTCATGGGGTACTTAAAACTTTTTTTATAATGGTTTAATAAATATGTCTTCCCTTAGTAAGCTGAAACACCTACACCTGCTAAGATATTTAGGTTTCTGAATGTTATTGAGCTGAATCCATTGCTTTTTTTTTTTTTTTTTTTTCAACATTTAACAACAAAAAAAAGAAAAAAGATAAGAATAAAAAAAATAAAAAAACACAAATTCAAAAGAAAAAGAAATAAAATGAAAGAAAGAAAAAATCTTTCCATTAGTATTCAGTAATATTCACAACTTCTAAGCCCACTTTACAGTTATTACTTAACCCTACACCCCCCCCACCAACAAAAGCTGTGTTGATCTGTACATGAAAATGTGCGTTGAATTCTGACATAATACAATTCAGTATGTCTTATGAAAGCGTTCCAACCAGCCAGTGTTTATCACTCTAAAAAATCGCTAAAACATCTTTCACCTATCGCTTCTTTGTATCGTTTCAAAAGAGAATTGTAATATATAAAAATTAATAAAATATAATAAAATAAAAGAATAATAATAATAATAAAGAAAAAAAGAAAGAAAAGAAGAAGAAAAAGAAAATAAGAAAGTAATGAACGAAAGAAAAAGAAAACAACGTATGAAGCGGGGTTTTAACAGAATGCAGCTTTGCAAGTTCTATCGACACCAGCAAGAGCTTAAGTCAAGCATTTGAAAGCTATGTGTCAAAAACACCTTTCTTAAATACAGCATTATTAGTCCGTCTTATTGGTCTCAGAATGCAGTGCAAATAGGTTAAACAAGTAATAATAATAATAACTGAGGAAAACGATTTTAATAAATAAAAAAAAAAATCAGTCATTACGCCGCTCGATTCATAATAAATAAATAAATAAATAATACGTGTGTATATATAATAACAATAACAACATCAACATAAATAAGAATAATAATAATAATAATAATAATAATAATAATCCATGAGAAAACGATTTTAATAAATTAAAAAATCAGTCAGTATATAATAAATAAATAAATAAATAATGAAGACAACAACAACAACAACAATAATAATTGGTATGAAAATAAAATGTGTCACACACATTACTCTTCCACCAGGAAAGCGAAAATAATTATTTTATTTATGGAGGTTCTGTGGAGGTTAAGATCTGTCGACCCATCATGCCTAGAATATACGATACAGCTGACTGCCTTATGGACCAGTGTCGGCACTTTTTAATAAATGTTGGACAGAGTTTAAAACTTGTTGACACTTACGATAGCAACGGCATTTGTCTGCAGGACTTCTTGCGGAGAGAGCACGATGAAGTAACACAAGTTGACACTCACGTAGAGAAATATCAACGTGAAGAAAGTGATTATCAATGAACGAGGCACATTTCTGGAAAAAAAAAAAAAAAAAAAAAAAAAAAAAAAAAAAAGAAAAAAAGAGAGAGAGAGAGAAAATAAAACAAACATTTTTAAATGTTATTTTAAATTTACCAGATTATACACAGCGCTAAAACGTTTGTTATTTTAAGTAATTAAACAAGTAGATAAATAAAATTAAGTTCAAACTGAAATCGGTTGATAGTTAACATATCATTGTTTTTCTTTTGTTTGTTTATTTATTTATTTATTTAATAAAAGTAATGATAATAACATTAAATTATCGTCACCAGCATAATCATCATCATGTTTTTAAATTTATTTATTTGTTTATAACGAACATGTAATTATTAAATAAATAAAAACATTGTTAAACGGAACTCTGTTTCTGTAACAGCCAGAAGACGGCTGTAACGTTTAAAAGGAAATGTCTAAACAAAAATTCACTTAATTTATTATACGTCCTGAGGCAACAACCGCACGTGCAATAGGATATATAGTTTTAAGTTATAATGACTAGTCTGAAGTAACTAATATATTACAAAGGCAACGACGAATTTGAGACGGTTTTAAAACAAACTGAAGCGGATGTGAAACCTATTCGTTGCATCAGATATTAAAGTACATTACATATAAAATAAAAGATAAGGAAGTATACTGGATGTAAATACTCCACAAAGTATATAGTAAGCATATATGTGTGTGTATATTAAGTAAGTATGTATTGATGCGTGTACACAAGCATATATGTATTCCTATACGCAAAATGTAACTATTACATAAGTCTAATTTTTATTATAATTAGGTTAATTCGTCTGGCTTAATGCCAAGTCACATGTCACTCACACGTGTTCAAAACAAATGAAGCAGACGACACTGATTTATCAGTGCAGTGATGAAGAATTGCGGTGATTTAAAAACTATGCTCAACTCAGCAGACGATAAAAATTAATGGAATAATTTCGTTCTCTTTTAATTTTCAATCGAGAAGCAATCAAAACACTGATTAAAAAAAAAAGAAGAAAAATGGATGTAGCCTGGATCCCAGTTTATTTTCATTCGAATCGATATCCTCGTTCATTTTTCTTTATTATTCGAGTTGAAATCCTAGATTCGATAGCTTACACAAGGCTAATACCGTAAATAAATATAATTAAATAAAGCTAAGTAAAACAATATTAGATAGATAGACAGATGGATAGATAGCTAGACTGGTAGACAGATAGAGATAAATAAAAAAAAAAAAAAAAAAAAAAAAAAGAATAAAAGAAGGACTAGAAAGTCTAATCATAACCCTTTGTCTACTCATTTATTTAGTATATACCGGCTATTTCGGTAACATCTTCACATACACACGTAAACCGTAGCACAGCATTGCTAGATAGCAAACAATTATTTTTAAAAAGAAACCATATTTCTTATTAATACACTCTCTACTCTCTCTCTCTCTCTCTCTCTCTCTCTCTCTCTCTCTCTCTCTCTCTCTCTCTCTCTCTCTCTCTCTCTCTCTCTCTCTCTCTCATTTCTTGTTCTTCTTGTTGGTGTGTTTATGGTATCCTAGGCATGAATAGCAAACTAGCTCTATGGTCTTTTATAAAAAAAGTTATAAAAAACTGCTTACTTTAATGGTTTTTCCACTTCTTCTATAATAATGGTTATCATCTGCCTGACAAAACAAAAATGAAAATAAAATTTACATATAAAATAATTTCCGCGTGCATGGTTTAGGCACCTTATTTTACTTCTTCTTATTATTATTTCACTTAGTAGTATACTAAGAAAAAGAAAAGAAGAAAGAAATACGAGTATTAAATTTATTCATCAGAAAAAAAACTCTGAACTTTTTGTCTATGTTTGCTTTTAACCTTTGACATGATTACATTCTTTACGTAATGGGGGAATTCTGTTGCTTAGAAACTAGAACATGATTCAGTCTTCCTGAAACCCTACGAAAAACTCGAGCTATCAGCTGAACAAACAGGTACAAACGATTCTTGTTTGTTGTAGGCTTAGTGTGTACACGTGATGGCAAAAACAAACCACGTAAATAAATACATGTGCTTTCCGGTCTCCTCTTGTTTTTAGGCTTCATTTCATGTTTTTTTTTTTTCCTTTCTTTCTTTCTTTCTTCTTCTTCTTATTATTACTCAAACATAATTATATATTATTTATTTATTTATTTATTTATTTTTGCAGCAATGTTTGCTAATAATAAAGTACGGTATTACTTGATTTTTAGAAAACGTTTGGCAGTAGCAGTATACAAAATGTTTTTTTTGCATTTGTTCGTATGATAAAAATGTAGACATATGACGTGTTCATCGCAAATAATCATTGTCTCAGCAATGAATATTATGTACGTCCGAAAATCACAACATATTAAAAATATGTTAGCACGACAAACTTAATAATACTCATGCCATCATAGCGTACCAATAAAACAATAACTTGAAAGTGTAATGAACTTGTTAGTGTATGAATTTGTATCGTCAAGGATATATATATATATATATATATTTTAATGGTTTATCAAGCTAACAATTTAACTTACCAACCACCGTATGAGAAATAACCAGCCGCTAATCCAAGCGCTACGCTGCCTGGATCAGTGGTAGTCCCGCGAAACAGTGAGCTTAAGTTGTCTTTACTTGTACCTGAAATTAAATATAATTAATTATCTTTTATAAATAAAACATAACAGAATATAGCGAAACGCCAATATCGAGGGGCGACACTATAGAAAATAGCACCTGTGGCAACACCTAAAGTGCGCCTCAATCCAAGCATCTGACACCCAAAGTATCATTAAATCAGCTCAAAAATACCACTCAAATCTAAAAGAAAATGCTTGGAGGCAACACACTTCAAGTTGGCGTCGAAGGCACATGCCATAATTGCTATAACTATATCGATATAATATGCACACATACACAAACACACACACGCACGCACACACACACACACACACACACACACGAAAGCATTCATAAAACGCAGAAAAACACCTATAAAATATTTAACAGACAGAAGATATATATATATATTTTTTTTTTTTTTTTTTTTTTTTTATCTGAAAGGTAGAAATGTTATTTTGCACTGAAGCATAACGATAAGGTGAAAACGGATTTGTTATCAGACAAATTTTGATGGGCTGGTTGTATCTATGTCGGTCTAAACGTCTAAATATTTACTACGTCATGGATCAGACTTTTAGACATCTGTCTAGGTGAAAGATACCAAATTTACGATGGAAGCAGAAAAATACTAAATTTCATTCGAAATCATAATGAAAAGTGCAGACAAATTAATATTAAATTTTTCCCACTGCAATCATTCTGAAAGAATCTAATGATCTAAAATGCAAAAGCGGTCACTTTATGTAATAATATGTTTACATTAAGTCATTTTAAAAACAGATCTGCTTACTGTAAATAATAATAATAATAAGAAGAAGAAGAAGAAGAAGAAGAACAACAACAACAACAACAACAACAACAACAACAAACATCATGAATGTCAAGAAAAACAGCAATGAAATAACAATTTACAAACTTTTGGACTTCTATTCAAACCCACCTAGTTACGATCTATGATCCTTAAATTTTTTTTTTTTTTTTTTTTTTTTTAAATAGAAAGAAAAAATTGTTCTATGTTCTGTTCAGCAAATATTTTGACAGTTGATGTTAAATTTGTCAAATCACTAGACTTTATAATCTGATACAAAGTTAACACTTACTTGACCCAGCAGACGACAAACCAGCAAGGATGATGATAATCATGGCAACAAGTTTTCCCGCGCTAAGAAGAGACTGAACTCTGGTGATGTATTTCATGTAGAGGCAGTTCAGAACTACGAGCGCCACTGTAATTAATTAATTAATTAATTTCTTTATTATTTGTTAACGATGTAAAACTTGGATGAGCCCACGAAATAATATACAGTAAATAATTAGTAGGTTTCTATGGCACAAATAAAAGATTCCAGATGACGTCATTTATTATAATGACATAATAAATTCCGCCAATAATTTTGTTTATTAAAACTAATGGAATGCAAATAATATAAAAATAATATATATCTCTACAATATTTCATTTTTACGAAAATTTACAAATAATTCGTAATTTTTCAAAAGATGTTTTAACCATAGTAGATATTTTTATTAATAATTTTCAGATTATTGCTATACTCTTATGCATAATTAATTAATTTATTTATTTAAATATACATACATACATACATACATACATACATACATACATACATACATACATACATACATACATACACAATACAAATATTAATCTTACAAGCAAAATATATACGCAAACATACCCATAATTGTAGCTGCTAACATCTTTGTACCCAATTCTGGTGGCGGGCAATCGGGAAAAATTAGTGTGGTGATGTAAATGGCAGAGGTATAGGATCCCAATGCCCATGCTGGACCACAGATGGACAGCAGAAAACCCCACAGAAACACGAAGGACACAAACGGGCCAAAAACTTGTTTTATATAGTAATAGGGTCCACCGGCCTTAGGAAAAATTAGAGCTACTTCCACGAAGCAAAAAGCCAGTCCAAAATTAACGAAACCTCCGATAAACCAGAAAATCAGAGCCAAGCCAGGCGAGCCCGCGTATCTTAGAATCGAAGTAGATCCTATAAAAACACTAGCTCCACCTGTATTCGCAACCAGAATGGCTACTGCTGAAAACAGAGAAATAGTCTTTTTCAGCTTTATCGCTGAATGGTTATTAGGTGATCTTTCGTTTTCATTTTCGGAAACCACTCTGGAAGGTGTGTTTGGCTTTTGTTTTATGTAATTCTCATTGCTTATTGAACCACCGTCTGATCTGTATTCGTCATCCATCTTTCGCCGTTACGCAGGCGTTATGTTTTCCATGCTGTTCGCTGATAATCTGTTATGTAAAAATAACGAGGTCAGCTGACTCTACGGCCTCGGTAAGTGATTTGACCTGCAGAGTTCCATACAAATTAATAACGTTTATTCTAAATCAGTGAACGAGAGCGAGAGAGATCTATATTTATAACACATGTCATGCTTACTAGGTCAAGGTACTAGTCATATTAACTTTCCATTTATTTGTGTTTCCGGATAAAGGCACAAGTTAAAAGCGCTGTGACGTTTGAGCGTATTTATTTTTTATAAATATTGCTTATCAAATTGTTAATCGTACAGGATAAACGAGTATAACAACTATTTACAGCTAGTTGTAAATATTCATAACGCAAACTATCATAAATTTATAAAGCGTAAGTTTGATCGTGTTACGAGTATGACGCTGCAGAAATTAAAGCTAAATCATTTTCGTTATTAATGTAAATAATAAATTTGTACAGTATTAAAATAGTGTTTCAAACGAGAACAGTGTTAGATAATTAATATGCAGAAAGAACGAAGTATTGTTTCAACATGTATCATTTATCATAATTGTAAAATGTTCAGCAAAACAACTATTTACTTTTATATTATTGTTCGTGTGATTAAATTTTATTTTTTTATTTATTTATTTTATTTTATTTTATTTTATTTTGTTTTGTTTGTTTCTTTGTGGAGTAGGGTATCAGTTCAAATTTTCATATCTAAATAAAAATGTGGGTTTATATAAAAATAAAAGCTAATTATATTTGCATAGCTAAACATGAATATCAATTTACATATTTATTTGAAAAAAAAAAAAGGAATAGAAACAGTAGGCAAATAAGTTACTTCAGAAGTAAATTTATTTTTTTTTTATTTTTTATCACAAATTAATCTGAATAAAATCAAATCATGCTCATATTTTTTTGAAAATAAAATAAAATAAAAGATTTGGTAACTTACAAATAAATTATGGTCACTGATTTATACTGTAGTGTGTTTTATGGGTCTCTAGAAATTTGCAGCTTAGTTATGATAATACATTTCACAGCCACTAATATATTTTCAACAACTAACTTCACCCCGATACCATATTTTTATTATCACAAAGTATATCTTATAGTCATTACATCTTATATTTCATCACTCACTAACAGTACATTCTGTAGTCACTAATACCATATTTTATAG